>JAJAGP010000405.1:285470-432727 GCA_025084515.1 Ancistrus triradiatus | reverse complement strand
TGGGAGGCAGATGCGAACCCTAAGTGTGTGTGTCACTGCCGGGATTCGATCCTGGGCTTCAAGGCAGTGTGAGGCGAGCGAGTTGCCACTACACCAAGTGGCCGTGAGAGAAGCGGGGGGCGCAGCTGAATAAGTGAGTAAGGGCAAACTAAGGAGCCGTACACAACAGACTCAAACAAAGGATGCGTGCGCCAAACGGGCTATTAATGAAAGGCAGGGAAAGGATATTAAACAACAATACTAATGCCCCAGGCATGAGAGGGCGATTAGAAGTGATTGCGCTTAGGGAAACAAAAAAAGGAATGCTAAGCAGCGAACCTCGGTATGAACCGCGCATGCGCGGTGGGGGGAGATCTCCGGTGAGATCCAGGAACAGCCGTAGCATTAGCAGCGGCGCTAACCCAGGGGGAAGGAGAAGCGCTGAGACGGCGGCCAGCCGGAGGGCACCAGGGGAGTGAGAAAGGCGAGCGAGCGTCGGCGGCGAAAGGCGTCCGAGGAACGCAGCGGGACGGAGGAGGAAGAGAGGTCAGTAGGGGTAAACTGTCCCTCTTTCTATCTAATTCCCTGACCGGTTCACCTCGAGTCTCCCGAGCTCTACTCGGCTGGTCTGCTTTTCGGGCCAGTCGTACCTCTAAGCCCTTACTGATCGCTACTGAAATCCCTTCGGAAACGCGAGAGAATAGCGCATAGCAATCGATAGTGCACCGACGGGCGACGTTTAGGAAGCGCTCTTTGCAGTAGTGCGGCCACCATGTTGTCGCGGCCGGCGACGCCCTCCGGCTTGGGTTGCCTGGACCGTAACACTTTGACTCCACGACTTTAGTTTCGCTCTTAGATTTATCATCTACGCCGCCCAAGGAGGTTGGATCCCTTTTTGAGTCTTGGTCCTCCCAAGGTTTCTTCCTAGAACTAGGGAGTTTTTCCTTGCCACTGTCGCCTTAGGCTTGCTAAATTTGGGATTGGACGTAGTTATTAGGAGATAATCTAAACTTGTAAAGTTGCTTTGAGACAATGCTCCATTGTAAAAAGCGCTATATAAATAAATCTGACTTGACTTGACTTGACTACTACCACCACCACCACGTTTCACAGATGGGATAAGGTCCTTATGCTAGAATGCAGTGTTTTCAACGTCTCCAAACATAACACTTTTCTTTTTAAAAAAAAAGTTCTATTTTGGTCTCATCCGTCCACAAAACATTCTCCCAATAGCCTTCTGGCTTGTCCACGTGATCTTTAGCAAACTGCAGACGAGCAGCAGTCTTATTTTTGGAGAGCAGTGGCTTTCTCCTTGCAACCCTACCATGCACACCATTGGTGTTTAGTGTTATTCTGATGGTGGACTCATGAACATTAACATTAGCCAATGTGAGAAAGCCCTTCAGTTGATTAGAAGTTACCTTTTGGTCCTTTGTGACCTTGATAACTATTACATGCCTTGCTCTTGGAGTGATCTTTATTGGTCGTTCACTCCTGAGGAAAGTAAAATGATCTTAAATATCCTCCATTTGTACACAATCTGTCTGACTGTGGATTGGTGGAGTCCAAACTCTTTAGAGATGGTTTTGTAACCTTTTCCATTCTGATGAGCATCAACAACTCTTTTTCTGAGGTCCTCAGAAATCTCCTTTGTTCGTGCCATGATACACTTCCACAAGCATGTGTTGTGAAGAGCAGACTTTGATAGATCCCTGTTTTTTAAATAAAACAGGGTGCCCACTCACCTCTGACTGTTATCCCATTGATTGAAAACACCTGACTCTAATTTCACTTTCAAATTAACTGGTAATCCTAGAGGTTCACATATTTTTGCCACTCAATAATGTGTAATATTCGATCATTTTAATCAATAAATAAATAACAAAGTATAATATTTTTGTCTCATTTGTTTAACTGGGTTCTCTTTATCTACTTCTAGGACTTGGGTGAAAATCTGATGATGTTTTAGGTCATATTTATGCAGAAATATAGAAAATTCTAAAGGGTACACAAACATTCAAGCACCACTGTATCTGTCACGTTAGTATATGGGTTGAGTAACTTAATAATTATTAACTGAATAATTAAAAATCCTTAATAATAAGGTTAATGACCTTAGTGGACCACAGGTATATATGCGAACGAACGTGGTCCGGACAGACAGTGTGCAGCACATACCAGCATTTGTTGAATAACTATGAGCAGATGTTTAATTTTTTAACACAAAAAAGATTATAAAAAATATTTTTCATTTTCTTCTTTAAATAAGAAATGTATGTCAGTCCAATTTTAAACAAGCCAGTTAATTGTATTGTAATTCCATGGCGTTTAATAATTCGTTCAATTTCATACATGCTTATTCCAAATCAGGGTCAAAGCCTGAGCATAACTGGCAGCACAGAGTGCAAGGTGAGAACCAACCCTAGAAAGAACACCAATCCATCGCAGGGCACTTACACTTATAATGGGATACTTTAGAAACACCGACTGAAATACTGGATGTCTTTGGAATGTGGTAGGTAAACAGATTTCCCAGAGGATAGATTTCCAGATAAGGGGAGAAAATATAAGCTTCACTCGGGACAAGTCCAGACTGAGAATCGGACCAGGAATCGACACATAAAAAAAACTAGTGAAAGGAGCTCTGAAAATCGAAACATGAATTTGCCGTGTGCCCAGCACTATGCTGAATTCACATAAATTAATTGATGTCTGGGCTTACCCTGCTGCAATCTCCCACTATTTCACAGATCCTCAGTCTATTTCCAGTAATAGTATTTTGAGCATTTTTGCCTTACATCTCATTCATGCACAAGTGCAAACTTTTTCTTGCCATTATTTCCTAAACAACACAGTATAAAAACAATTTGTATAACATTTACATTGTGTTGAGTTTTATAGGTATTTTAGAGATGTTTACATACTGTAGGATGTCTGTAAGGTATGTGCAAATACTTTTGCACATAATTCATTTTAATTACTATTTTATATAAGGGACATCTACAGATTTTGGTAACCATGTGGAGTCCAAGGGCCCCATTCATGAAATATGAGCAGAATGAATTTGCATGTATATCGTTCATAAAACCTTTTTTTTTTTCATAAATGGCTGCATTCATGAAAATGTTAGCAGTCCCAAAATGTTAGTAATTATGATCAAACTCTGAACATAATCTGGTCCAGACCTCGCGTAAAGTGTGCGTAAAAAAGCACTAAAAGTGTCATTAGACATGACTGAACTTTAACTCAAGTGACAAAAGAATTATATAATACTTACCAGAAAAGTAAATGAAAGTATACTTAACAAGCACTCTGTTTCCAAATACAGCCTGTTATTCAGATAAACTTGGACTATATTATGGATTATATTAGAACGGTTTTAGTCTGAAATTGTTATGACATTAATATTACAAAACACAAAAATATTGTGAGCATTTATACCTCGAAAGACCATAACAGCTTTTTGTCTGTGTCATGAGAAGGTATGCTGGACAGCCACCTCACCTGGCCTCACTCTCTCCTGATTTTCTTCCTTTCCCACAGCAAGTGGGGCTGTTACCACCTGTTGCTTTTCCCTTTTCCCTCCACTTCCTGTGCACTTCCTTGTCTGGTCTCATCGCTCCCATGCAGTTTCTTGGCTACAGGTTTCCCCTTTTGCGTTCTGTTTGGTTAATGGTTTCTTTATTAGGTATGTGCCATGTTTCACGTTATTCAGTAGTGTGTTTATGGTTGCTCTGTTCTGTGTCTTTGGCAGGTTAGTTGTCTGTTTGTTTTGCACCGTGTGGCTTTGTCTTGATGGGGTATTGTTAGCATTAGCACTCAACGTTAGCATCCATTGTGTTAGCACCTGTCTTGTACTTAGCATTTCACTTGGTCTATTTGTACTCACCATGCGTTCCACCATGGCATTTGTAAATAAACGCAGCATGCTTGCATGTATGTCCAGTCTGTATACTTTAGAAAAAGGTGTTTCAACTTTTTACTGTGATTCCAAGTCTGTGTTGACTCAGAGTATATAATAAATAATGATCAAAACTTAAATATTTGATAAAACATATGATCTATTTTAACACTAGAACTGCTTTTTAATTCTGCATTATATTATGAATTGGCCAGGATATGTCAAACAGTCAAAATAACAGCTATGGTCATTCTAGTAGCCTAGTTATAGAATCCTGTTCTAGTATTAACTTACCATCATCTTTAGGTCCATCTGCAGATCACTGCCACCATCATGAATAATACCTGATGAAGAGGTTTCACCAATAATGCTGTCCATTCATTCATTGGCGACAAACAGGTTTCTTGAGAAACTGTTGCTGGCCGGTGTGTGCTGTTAAGTTTTCTAGATTGAAGCTTCATGTTGAACGAAATCCTGGACTGTTCTGGTAACCGAAGAAACTTGCTTTTATACAGTAGATGTAATTTGCTGTCAATCTGCTTTTTAGGACTAGAAACGCACTGTGGACTCTCTAAAAAAAATTTTTTTGATTTGAATGCCCATTGTTCAGTATAACATCCGCATCAGAACTGTTTTTTCTTTGTTTTATCTGAGACATTCTTGCTGTGTCCCTGAGTTCAAAGGTTTCATTATATCGTCATTTGTTATCATTATAAAGGAACATGTGCATGCCCAATTTACAATTGATTGCTATTCATTAACATATGCACATTCTACTAACAAATCTGGTGCTTATGTGGCGTTCGTGAATCTGGTGGAGCGTTTTTGGGAAGGTCCATTTTACACGTAATTTACTGCCAGTTTGTTTGTCTTTTTCATGAACGTCTTTGTTTCATGAATGATGCTCTAGGAATTAAATGTTGCTCAGTATTCAGTCTTCTCATGCTGATGATGCATGTGTTTATAAAACATTCTGCAGCAGAGACTGTGCTGTGTGTCATTACAACTGCTATACTACAAGACCTAATGTATCTGGCAAAGTGATATAGTATATGGGTTAATAACCTTAAAAATAAAGATAATAATCTTAATGGACCATAGGCGTATATGCAAACAGACTTTTTTTTTCCTTCTCATTATTTCCTAAACAACACAGTTTAACTGGTCCACTATTTAGATAACATTTACATTGTATTAGCTTTTATAAGTAATTTAGAGATGTTGTACAGATGTCTGTAGGCTATATGCAAATAATACATAATTTTATATATGGGGCATCTGCAGATTATGTTATCTGTGTGGAGTTCAGGAACCTATTTCTGTGGATATGGAAGGCCGACTGAAGAACGTTAAAAATGTGCATTTTGTAAGACTAGAGAGATATTTTCTCTATTTGGTGGCCAAAGATCAGAATGGGGTTGTTAGAGGTCTACATAATTATAGTGCACTTTTACTCAGAAGTCTGTATCCAGGCCTTTCAGAGAATGGGTTAAAAATGTGAACTTCATAAATAAAATCAAACATACTACATTAGGCTGCTTTAAATGATCTTGCTTCCTATTTAAGAGTCGAAAAGCGTTGCTGTGGGCTGTAGACAACAAAGTCTAACAACACTTTAAGGCTTTCTGCTGTTTATTTGCAACACTGGATCATATTTAGAAAGTGTGCGTATACTAATACACTGGCAGAAAAGCAGTCACCACAAGAAGTGTTTGTCTGGAGCTTGTATGATTGGATGTATCTGGCCACAAACCGATGAAAGAGAATCTAGGCAGTAGCTCCAAAATCTTGTGGAAAGCCTCCCAAACTAATTTGTGGAATGAGCAAGCACATTAATGTGATGTTTTGATGTCTACATACAGTACTTCTGGCCATGTAGTGCATTCTGATGGCTCTGTTGTGAGAAGAAAGAGGTGTACAGGTGAAGAGTTTTGTCAGGTTCTGTGTCAGTAAGACAAAAGGGCTGGTGAACCTGAGGAATAAAACATCATCATTTCTCTTCAGAAGACTGATATGGACTATGGTGCACTTGCACAGGTTCCTTGGGGTGTACATCCGTAATAAGTCAGTCTGGGAGGACGACCCAGAGGCACATCTCAAAAGGACCAGTGGAGGCTATTCTTTCTAAGAAAGAACGACGTGCAGAGAATTTTCACACTTGTACCTCCAGTCCACAGTGGCAGCTGTGTTATCCTTTGTAGTATTTTCAGATGGCAACATCTAGACTAGATTCAACACAAACCAGAAAAGCAGAAAAAGTGGTCGGATGAGATCTGGGCATTCCAGACACCTTTATAAAGAGAAGTATAATGAACTCAGAACTGGAAAGCTACACTCATCAATGGGAGTGGGAAGTGTTCAGGGCTCTAAAGTACTAATAAGAAAATTATGAGTTCAAATACTGGGTCCATTGTTGGACCCCTCTGTAAGGCCCATAATTTCTGTGCAAGTTGAGAGCAATTCACTACACAGTGTGCTGAGACAGATCAGGAGTACTCAACACCAAGACACTACAAGTGTTTGGAAAGTGCCATGGTACTATGATTGTTAGTATCATGTCTTGGCATCAGATGTCTGAATAGCCTTTACATGGCAGTTTCCTGGGTGGCACTCATTCATTACACGATGTCACATATAACAAATCCAAACTACAATATATGCAGTAGTATTTACAACCCCAAATCAGTAAAAGTTGGGACGTTGTGGAAAAAGCAAATAAAAATAACACTGTGTTCCTTACATTTGTTTTGAATTTTATTTCATTGCAGACAGTGTGCCTGGTCAACTTAATTTAATTTGTTAAGAATCGTCCATTCTGGCATTTCAGGCCTGCAACACCCCAAAAAGTTGGGACGAGGGCAATATAGGGCTAGTAATGAGGTGAAAAAACAAAATAATGATGTAATTTCAAACTGGTAATGTCTAAAGGTGATTATAATCATGATTTGGTACAAAAGCAGTGTCCACGAAAGACTGAGTCTTTGAGGAGCAAAAGTGAGCAGAAGATCTCTAGTTTGTAAAAAATACATAAGAACATGAATGAAATATTTGAAAACAATGCAAAGACTGCAAAGAAAGACTGAATATTTCAGTGTTTTTATTCTGATTTGGCTTGTTTTGCATTGTCTTGTGGGAAAATAAATGGATGTCTCTGGAAAGATGTCATCTTGAAGGTAATGTACTTTTCTGCAGTAATGCTAAAAAGTTAAGTAAAATACATAACCTTTTAATTTGCATTTTTGAATGTAACTGCATTGTAATGTTTGAAAAAAGTTGACACGGTAATCCCTTGCCCATGTATTTATATCAGCTTTTGATGAATGATGGTTCTTGATGCAGTGCCATCTGAGGGATCGGAGATCATAGGGGTTCAGATTATGCTTGCGCTCTTATCCTTTATAACTTGAAATTCCTCCAGATTTCTTTAATTGTTTAATGATATTTTGCACTGTCGAGAAACAAATATGCAAATCCCTTCAAATCTTTCTTTGAGGAACATTGTGTTTAAACATTTCAATCATTTACTCACACATTTGTTGACAAACTGGAGATCATCTGCCCATTTTTCAAAGACTCAGCCTTTCATTCATACTGTTTTTGTACCAAATTATGATTATAATCACCTGTTGACATCACATATTTGAAATCACATCATTATTTAGATTTTATATCTCATGACTAGCCATAAATTGCCGTCATCCCAACGTTTTTTTTTTTGGGGGGGGGGGTTGGAATGTGTTGCAGGCCTGTAGTGCAGGAATGGATGTTTATTAACAAATGAAATGAAGTACACCAGAACAAAACTGGTCTGAAAACACTCCTACTGACTGAAATACTGAAATACATATTTTCTGTACCGTCCCAACTTTTTCTGATTTGGAGTTGTACAATTTAAGTAGTGTTTTGTTTATCAGCTGTACTGTCATTGCTGCATCATACATATTACTTTACCTGTCTGCTGTACACATTTGCACTGCATGTGAGCAACTTCGGAATAACTACATTTCACTTTTTAGGACCAATCTAGTGTATAGTAGCTTGTATAATTATCAGACGGTACCCTGAAGGATCATTTCAGCACTCTCCAAGCTTCTATTCACCAGCCAGTCATCTGTTCACCTGTAGTTCACCTTCATCCTGATTGAAAACGACTTATAAATACTGTATGTTAGTCTGTGTGAGGATTTTTTTTTTGCTGTTGTTGCCTGTTTAATTATGTAATTTACTTTTGTCACTGGTAAATAGTCTATTCTGCTTCTCCACATACAGAAATTATTACTCTCTGTCTAGTAGTGACACTAAGGTGTTTAAAAACGCAAAAAAAAATAAAAATAAAAAATAAAAACACAGCACTGCTATGTCTGATCCACTCATACTGCACACACCCACCAACCATGCTGAGAATGATTCACCACCCAAATCATAAATTTTCTGTGGTGGTCCTGTGGGGGTCCTGAACATTGATGAACAGGGTGAAGGGGACTAACAAAGTATGAGTAACAGATGGAAAACACACTGTAATTGTAGAACTATAAAGTGCACCTATATTGTAAGTGGATCTGTTAAAATAGACTGAGAGTGTTGAAACAAGGAGTAGTTTTTTTTTTACGTTATGGCTGAGCAGTATACTTACAGTATCTGTAGCTCATAATGGTGGCTCAGCGGTTCAGGATCAATTACTAATCAGAAGGTTGTGAGTTCAATCTCAGGTCTGCCTAGCTGCCAATGTTGAGTCCTTAAATAAGAACAGTTAGATCAGCTGTAGGCAGTGGTGGACAGTAACACAGAATATTTACTCAGTTAACTATACATCAGAACCATTTCATTATGTGTATGAGGTAGCCTACTGTTTACTCACTCATGAAATTTTGCATGAATGAATGTGTTAGCAGCAATGCTTGCTGCTCCCCATGTTTCTTTGGTGTGCTGCGTTGCAAAGATGCAGTTCATCTTACTCCAGATTTATTCTACTTCTCCCACAGTGCATCTGCTTACCACTGCAGACAGAAGCTAATCTGCAACTGTCCCACAATCCATGCACAGTTGTTGTGCCACAGCATACAGTTCCAGTGCATGTAATTCACCTGTGTGGTAAGATCTGTTTCGGATTGCCTAGGTGCTCATAAGGACCAGTCAAATGATGCTCAGCACTCAGTTGGCCACACTGACGCGGCATGCGTTTAAGAAAATTTTGTGTTTAATAAAACTATCTGCACCAAAGGCTGAGCTGGAAAATGTGTCAGTAAAACCGATGCAAGACAACAGCCAATGTACTGTATCTGGCAGCTTAATATATGCATTAAGTAGGTTAATTAACTTGATAATAAGTATAATATCCAAATTGGACCTCAGACGTATGCAAATGGACATTATATGGCACATATCTGTTTATGTACTTTACTTCATACCCATCCATCACCATGGCTTGAGATGTCTTGGTTAGGTATGGTATTGGGAGTTTAACGCTGCGACTGCCCGCCAGGCCATCTTCTTGGCAGGAGGACAGTTGTGGAATACAAAATTGTCAACAATAGGGTATAATGTGGGGCATTAGCACCCGACCAGCAGTCAAAGTTAGTACTACAACCCGTCAGGAGCCTGACGGGGGTCACGTGGCTTTTTCAACTCAGTTATCGAAAAGAAGTATGCAATCTCTTTGCTTCTACTTTACTTAGTATTAGTTACTTCTGTTTATTGGGTGGAGGTGTGTCAAGCGGTTAGAGGAGGAAGAAAACGAGGAGGAAAGGCGCGAATAGACGATGTAAATTGCGCTCGGTGCGCCTAAGGCACAGGAGAAAGATGTTTACAGAGACACACGTTGGTCGGGCTGGTTTGATGTCATCTTGGAGGAATATCGTAGAATTGCGATCGGTGCGCCTAATGCAGTCCTAGCATCCTGGGTCTAGCTTTTTCAGTACCCAGGAGTCCACAGTGTGGGGCACCCAACAGGAAGACAATATCCGTTCTACGGTCCTTCAGTTTGTAGGTCGTCTCCAGTACTGTCATCATAGTGGGGTGGTCAGTGTCTAGGGACTCCAACGTCTGAAGGCAGGATTTAGAGTCAGTGCATATAAGCACCTTGCGTAGGTTCTCCGACTCTGTGTGTTCAAGGTCCAACAGCAAGGTTTGAGCCTCAGCTGAGTATATTGAGCTGTATTTTGGGAGAATCACATCTTAAGTTTGTTGCCCGGCCACCATTGCAGCAGCCACCTGATTGCCACATTTCGATCCATCTCTGTAAATGGGGCTGTGAAAGGGAAACCTTCCCCTAATATGCAGAAACCTTTGCTGTAAAGTGATAGGCTGAGTCATTGACTTCTTTTGCTGAGAGATATCTATGATGATGTTCAACTTCTGAAACTACCACGAGGGGATAACACAAGGATATGCCCAAGTAATGGAGTTTAGGTCAACATCAAGTCCCGTCAGATGCTATCGTATTCGTAGCCCGAATAGCCAGATGTAGGGAGGTCTTGGGGGAGGAACACTATAGTAAAGGCTGGGTTTTTACGGTCAGCTCTGAGTTTCACAGCATACTGCAGTGCCTGCTGCAACCTTCTGAGCAAAGGCTCATTGGCTTCTACGTACAAGCTTTGGACTGGGGAGGTTCTAAATGCTCCTAGTGCCAATCGGATGCCTTGATGAAGAATGGTATCGAGTATTCGAATAGAATACTTAATAGCTGCTCTGTATAAGCTGCTCCCATAGTCCATCCTGGATCTGACTAATGCTCTGTATAAGTGCATAAGAGACCAATACTTTGCTCCCCATTTAGTGTTCGCTAGAACCTTTATTATGTTTAGTGTTATGTTTAGTTTTAAGGCAGGTAGTCTTTAGGGCCTTTAAATGAGGGATGTATTTTAGTTTCTTATCTAAGATGATGCCTAGGTATGTGATCTCATTGGTGACTTTTATAGGTTCACTGTCCAGGTAAAGACAGAGAGAGCTCCGCTGACAAAAGTGTCTACATAATGTTTTTAATTTAGAGAATTTAAAACCATTTATTACTGCCCATCTGTGTATCTTGTTTATGCACATCTGCAGTTGTCGTTCTACAATGCCTAGGTTCTTTCCTCGATAGCCAATGCATAGGTCGTCCACATATAGGCTGCAAATGACTCCGAGTGAGATCACACGTGCGACACTGTTGATCTTTATACTGAAGAGTGTAACTGACAAGATGCTACCTTGTGGGACCCCCATCTCCTGGGTGGATGTTCTTGACAGTGTGTTGTTGATCTTGACTCTAAAGTATCTGTCCATTAAGAAGTTGGATATAAACGTTGGGAGGCAACATCTGAAGCCCATCTTTATATAACTTTTTACTTGAAAAAATCCTTGTAACAATTTGCACTAACTAGTACTTAACATTTTACTGCTATAATAAACTGGTAGTATAAAGTCAAAATGTACTTATCATGAAATTTAACATTTAAAAAATATCAGTGCTTCTTCTACAATATCAAAATTATTGCCACACTGCTTCAGAACTATATTAAATATCCTGAAATGCAAAATACAATGTAATGTAAAGCCCGTAGCAGAGAAGGTTTCATGACTCCAATATTGCTGAAAAAAAAATCCTACAAGAAACACTGAATATAAAGCATTTATTTAAATCAATTCAGTCAATTTTTCATAGACAATAATCAAAATAATAAGTAAATTGTCATGTTTTATGAAATAAACGAGTAGATTTTATAATATTTTTTCTGTTTGACATTTTCAGTTACTAGTTTGTCAAGTTATGTTACTAACAATAATTAAGTAAACATTGCAATTTTCATTTGATAAATGTTATCAAATTAAAATCTCTATGCATTAAATTTTTTGTACCACATATCACACAACTAAAATAAAATTAAACTATTTATTATATCAATATTAAACAACAATTAATCACACTCGTTCACATCATCTAACAAACAGCAAAATAGTTTTCAAATTCAATAAGTCATGATCATACAGTGCATTCAGAAAGTCTTCAGACCCATTCACTTTTTCACAATTTGTTATGTTGAGTCCGTGTGCTAAAATATTTTTTTTTGAAAATCAAGGTTTTCTGCATCATTCTGCACCCAATATCCCATAATGAGAAAGTGAAAACAGAATTTTAGAAATTTTTGCAAATTTATTAAATTTATTAAATTCAGTTGACTGGACATGATGTATAAGGACACACTCCTGTCTATATAAGGTCTCACACCTAACAATGCATATCAGAGCAAAAACTCAGCCAACCCATGAAGAGGAAAGAACTGCCTTTAGAGCTCAGAGACAGGATTGTGTGAAATCACAGATCTGGAGAAGGATAGAAAAAATCTGCTGTACTGAAAGTTCCCAAGTGCGCAGTGGCCTCCATAACTATTAAATGGAAGAAGTTTGAAACAACCAGAACTCTACCTAGAGTTCTTCCACCAAACTAAGTAATTGGAGGAGAAGAGCCTTGGAAAAGATGTGAACAAGAATCCAATGGTCACTTTGGCTGAGCTCTAAAGATCCTGTGACCAGATGGGAGAAACTTCCAGAAGGTCCACCCACACTGCAGCACTCCACCAGACTGAGATTTATGGCAGAGCGACCAGACAGAAGACTGGGCCGAAGGTCCACCTTCCAACAAGACAACAACCCTAAGCACAGAGCCAAGACGACACAGTATTGTCTTAGGGACAACTCTGTGAATGTTCTTGATTGGCCCAGCCAGAGCCATGATTTGAAGCCAATGGCTGTACAACCTGACAGAGCTTGAGAGGATCTGCAGAGAAGAATTGCAGAAAATCTCAAAATCCAGTTGTCTAAACCATGTGGGATCATACCCAAGAAGACTGCATACAGTGGTGCTTAAAAGTTTGTGAACCCTTTAGAATTTTCTACATTTCTGCATAAAATGACCTAAAACATCATTCGATTTTCACAGTAGTCTTAAAAGTAGATAAAGAGAACCCAGTTAAACAAATGAGACAAAAATATTATACTTCATCATTTATTTATTGAGGAGAATGATCCAATATTACATTTTACTGAGTAGCAAAAGCATGTGAAGCTTTGCCTTCTGTATCTGGTGTGACCCCACCTGTGCAGCAATAACTGCAACTAAACGTTCCCTGTAACTTTTGAACAGTCCTGCACACCGGCTTGGAGGAATTGGATTAAGGTCAGGACATTGACTTGGCCATTCCAAAACATTAACTTTATTCTTCTTTAACCATTCTTTGTAGAACAACTTGTGTGCTTAGGGTCGTTGTCTTGCTGCAAAACCCACTTTCTATTGAGATTCAGTTCATGGACAGATGTCCTGACATTTTCCTTTAGAATTCTCTGATATAATTCAGAATTCATTGTTCCATCAATGATGGCAAGCCGTCCTGGCCCAGATGCAGCAAAACAGGCCCAAACCTTGATACTAAAACCACCATATTTCACAGATGGAATACGGTTCTTTTGCTGGAACACAGTGTTTTCCTTTCTCCAAACGTTTCTCCAACACTTTTCGTTTAAACCAAAAAGTTCTATTTTCGTCTCATCCATCCACAAAACATTCTTCCAATAGCCTTCTGGCTTGTCCACATAATTTTTAGCAAACTGCAGACAGTAGCAATTTCCTTTTTGGAAAACAGTAGCTTTCTTCTTGCAACCCTGCCATGGACACCACTGTTGTTCAGCGTTCTTCTGATGTTGGACTCATGAACATTAACATTAGCCAATGTGAGAGAGGCCTTTAGTTGCTTAGAAGTTACCCTGGGGTCCTTTGTAACCTCGCCAACTATTACACGCTTTGCTCTTGAAGTGATCTTTGTTGGTCGAACACTCCTGGGAAAGGTAACAATGATCTTGAATTTCCTCCATTTGTACACAATCTGTCTGACTGTAGATTGGTGGAGTCCATACTCTTTAGAGATGGTTTTGTAACCTTTTCCAGCCTGATGAGCATCAAAAACTCTTTTTTCTGAGGTCCTCAGAAATCTCCTTTGTTCGTTCCATGATACACTTCCACAAACATGTTGTGAAGAGCAGTCTTTGATAGATCCCTGTTCTTTAAATAAAACAGGGTGCCCACTCACACCTGATTGTCATCCCATTGATTGGAAACACCTGACTCTAGTTTCAAATTAACTGCTAATCCTAGAGGTTTACATATTTTTGATAGTCACTAATATGTAATATTGGATCATTTTCCTCAATAAATAAATGATGAAGTATAATATTTTTGTCTCACTTGTTTAACTGGGTTCTCTTTATTTACTTTTAGGATTTGTGTGAAAATCTGATGATGTTTTAGGTCATATTTATGCAGAAATATAGAAAATTCTAAAGGGTTCACAAACTTTTAAGCACCACTGAACCCTTTTCAATAAATATGCCACATTTCTAAAACTCTGGTTTCATTTTGTCATTATGGGGTATTGGGTGCAGAATGGGGGGAAAATCTTTATGTATTTATTCATTTTTATTTTAGCACAAGGCCGCAACATCACAAAATGAGAAAAAAGTGAACAGTCCAGAAGACTTTCCGAATGCATTCTAAATAATAAAATGTACTTTTCTCACAGTTAAGTTATTACATGAAATAAATGTGTATACACTTAATTTTTTACTTAATAAATTCTAGTTCTCACTGAATCTTAATCTAATTACAATGCAGATATTATGACAGTTAATTTAATATACTTTACTATATACTATAGAGTCATGGTAACCTGAAACCTTTACTGTACTCTTCTTCACTTACATTCTGTGTGAGGTGAAAACTATAAAAAAACAACCCAAATATGCATTACATCCCTTATAGCTTGCACATGAATAAAGATTAATTTAGCACTGCAAGAAACAATTATCCTAGCAGCTTTATCAACCTCTATTGTTGCAAATAAACCGTATTTAACCATAATGGTTAAATAACAATTTTAATAACATCTCTAAATACATTAATATAATGATAATGATAATTAATATTAAAGAACCTTACGCCGTTGCCGGTGTCCCGTTACATCCAAGGTGATTAACTAAAGGAATGTGCGTAACTTCTGCCTGAAGAAGTATCCAAACTAGTTTGTCACCATGGGAACTAACCGGAAGTGACGTTATGTCTCGCAATTGTAAAATAACGTTAACATCCACACAATTGACATAATAAAATTAAACATCAACTCAACTCAAAATGTGTTGTTGACCTGACTGAGATGAAGAACAGTGCACTTCGATTTAGTATTTAGATATTTATCTAATGTAACATTGTGAATATAACAGCCTTCTGTCTTACACAAGTTCAGTCTTTGTAATTCTCAAAACACTGATGTTACTGACATATAAACTCTAATTCGCTATTGTTAGTTGTCTTTTTTTTATAATATTTTTGTTTGTTTAAAATTCATGAAACATTTCCAGTGTGGCAAGTCACATTGTTCTGATGAAAGAGGGTGCTGATGTTAGTAAATATTGTTGAACTTGATCCTGTGTACTTGATCTGCAGCAATGTATAGTTACATGTCAAAAACTAATCCACATGAATGCCTTACCCAGGGAACAGTAATGTGCAATGTGCAGGTCTCAGGCATTTAATATTTTATAATTAAAATTCTGCTCCTTCTTTTGTTAGCGGTCACTGAACTTTATAATTCTACAATTACAGACTGTAGTCCATCTGTTTCTCTACATACTTTGCTGGTCCCCTTTACCCCTGTTCTCTAATGGTCAGGACCCCCACATGACCACCACAGATCACTTATTATTTGGGTGGTGGATCATTCTCAACATTGTAGTGACACTGACGTGGTGGTGGTGTATTAGTGTGTGTTGCATTGATACGAGTGGATCAAACACCACAGTGCTGCTGTACAGGTGCTTTTAAACCACCTCAGCGTCAGTGTGTTATTACTTCACCTGCGAGTGGTTTTATTGTTAAGGCTGACGTAAGGTTTGCAGGCCTGAAAATTAAATAATATTTTATCATAATAACATTTTATAACACCTTGTTTGTTGCTTAGTGTAATAATTATACTTTGCTGATCACTGTTGTTGATTGACTAAAGAATGGGAATTGATGTCTTAGTCTAAGGCTTGGTGGAATTCTTTTGTGGTGTGAAACAGTTTAGAAGACCTCGTGGTCGTTGTCTAGTGCTAGTAATGATGATTGAGTGTGAAGAGGGTGCAGTGCCTCCAGAGTAGACAGCATAATTGAAATCAATATTCTGCATGATGAAGTGGCTCACAGGGTTAAAACAAACCTTTCTCTATACCATGTGGCCCCCAAGGACTTTCTGTCTATCAGAACATGTTTAGTAGGAAGATTCATCATAGAAAAAGTCTGGTATTATTTAAGATAGACTAAAGGCCAGCGGGCCAGTGGGCGTTGTTTCACGTGTGTGTGTGTGTGTGTGTGTGTGTGTGTGTGTGTGTGTGTGTGTGTGTGTGAGAGAGAGAGAGAGAGAGAGAGAGACAGTAGTAGTACAGTGGAGCAAAAAAGTATTTAGTCAGCCACTGATTGTGCAAGTTCTCCTACTTAGAAAAATGACAGAGGTCTGTAATTTTCATCATAGGTACACTTCAACTATGAGGAAAAAAATCCAGGAAATCACATTGTAGGATTACGGTGGAAAATAAGTATTTGGTCAATAAATTTGGTTCAACTGAATACTTTGTAACATAACCTTTGTTGGCGAGTCTTTAACAGGTTTGCACACACTGTAGCTGGTCTGTTGGCCCATTCCTCCATGCAGATCTCCTCTAGAGCAGTGATGTTTTGGGGCAACACGGACTTTCAACTCCCTCCACACATTTTCTATCGGGTTGAGGTCTGGAGACTGGCTAGGCCACTCCAGGACCTTGAAATGCTTTTTACGGAGCTACTGCTTCGTTGCCCAAGCGGTGTGTTTGGGATCATTGTCATGCTGGAAGACCCAGCCATGTTCCATTTCAATGCTCTCACTGATGGAAGGAGCTTTTGGCTTAAAATCTCACGATACATGGCCCCGTTCATTCTTCCCTTAACACGTATCAGTGGTCCTGTTCCCTCTGCAGAAAAACAGCCCCAAAAGCATGATGTTTCCACCCCCATGCTTCACAGTAGGTATGGTGTTCTTGGGATGCGACTCAGCATCCTTTGTCCTAGAGTTGAGTTTTTACCAAAAAGTTCTATTTTGGTTTCATCTGACCACATGATATTCTCCAAATCCTATTCTGGATCATCCATATGCTCTCTGGCAAACTTCAGATGGGCCTGGGCATGTACTGGCTGAAGCAGGGGGACACGCCTGGGGTCTTTCTTGGCATAGTGTGTTACTGATGCTAGCCTTGTTACGTTGGTCTCAGCTCTCTGCAGGTCATTCATCAGGTCTCTCAGTGTAGTTCTGGGATTTTTGCTCAATGTTCTCATGATCATTTTGACCCCTCGGGATGAGATCCTGCATGGAGACCCAGATCGAGGGAGATTATCATTGGTCTTGTATGTCTTACAATTGCTCCCACAGTTGATTTATTCACACCAACCTGCTTACCTATTGTAGATTCACTCTTCCCAGCGTGGTGCAGGTCTACAGTTTTCTTCCTGGTGTCCTTCAACAGCTCTTTGGTCTTGGCCATGGTTGAGTTTGGAGTCTGGCTGTTTGAGGCTGTGGACAGGTGTCTTTTATACAGATAACGAGGTCAAACAGGTGCCATTAACACAGGTAACGAGTGGAGGACAGAAGAGCTTCTTAAAGAAGAAGTTACAGGTCTGTGAGAGCCAGAAATCTTGTTTGTTTGTTATTGACCAAACACTTATTTTCCACCAAGATTTACAATTATATTCTTTAAAAATCCTACAATGTGGTTTTCTGAATTTTTTTCTCTTTTTGTCTCTCAGAGAAGTGTACATATGATGAAAATAACAGACCTCTCTCATCTTTCTAAGTAGGAGAACCTGCACAATCAGTGGCTGACTAAATACTTTTTGCCCCACTGTATATGGCAAAAATTATTATATCAAGTTAATACATGTTCATGATATTTAGGTTTGATGACAGTGATAGAAACAGAACAGTTCAGAAATTTAAAAAGTAGTTTTGGCTGTATCCTTATCGGAACATCTCCAAGATGAAATACTGTATTAATATGGAACATTATTCCTGAACAATAAGGAAATGCTACAACTGACTCCAATACATTTTAATATCTAGCAATAAACATTTGTCCAATAAACATCATCAGCCTCAATTTCCTTCTCTTTTTTTGATGAAGGCTGCAGTGGGAACAGTTTGAAAAGGCAAGCCCAGACTTCTCTATCCTCAGTCACAGATTTCAGATCCTTCTGGTATATTCCTGTCACGGAGCGCTGGGGACGTGGACGTTGTGCTCCTCCTGGCCGCCGGGTGGCGATCCGGACATTGACTTTTCATAGCGCCACCCGGTTTGCAAAGCCGCCGAGGGATAAGCTGGGACGCTTACCGTAATGACTGGCAGCTGTGTGCTTCAGTATTTAAGCAGCGTCCCAGCAGCCCCTCTCCCTCGGCGCGGGGATTTGTTTTTGGGAATTTATCCCTTCCGACTGTTACGGCGCTTTGATTATTTGCCTGTTTGTACGTGTTTCCCGGTGAGTCCGCTTTAGTTATGTGTCTTGCGGTAGCCGGTGTTTTTTGTTCGTTTGATTTGGTATTTAATCTCTGTTTGGCCGACGTTTATTCCCTGTTATGGGCCGTTTCTCAATATGCGTACTTCTCTGTACTTGTGTTCTCGTGTACTTGTGAAACGTCATCAGTGGCAGCCCATGTACTGTTCCATTTCCAAGTTCGCATCTAACCAAGTACGCTCCAAATCCCCGGATGTGTTCTCGATTCGCCCATATTACCGAGGATGCATCGATGCAGACTTGTGCGGACTTGAACAGCGAAATGTCCCACAATGCATTGCCAGCTCGGTAATGCCGGATGAGAGAACTCCGAACTGGATGTATAATTTCTAAAGTAATACTGTTATTGTGTCACAAAATGAAGTTATAAGAGTTTTTTAGGCGAGAATGTAGTTGTTTAAAATTCAACTATGCGGTCAGTTTATCAAGATGAAGCTTACATTAAAAAATGCTCAAACGATTTCGGAGATGTGACGGGAAGCTATTAACGTATTTATTATGCATTATATGTGTTATTTGTTGAGCCGTATTATAAATATGAATTGTCTGATATAAAATTGAAAGTTCATAATTAAAGTCCCTTCTAAATCAGACTTTTTGTGGTGTGGCGTGTTTGGGAAGTTTTATTTAGCTTAAATTGAGATCGGTCGTTGTTACAAAAGATTAAACTGTTTCATGGAAAGTAAAAGAACGGAGCACTTCTTCCATTACTGACAGGCTTTATACAACATTTTTTATCTATGTGTAAAAAGTAAACCGTGTTGTCTCCATAACCAAGTACACTGCTGTTCCAATTGTAGAATAACCGAACTGCGTTCTCCCGTCCTCTGGAGTATGTACTCGCAAGTCGAACTTCCTAGTACAGACTTGGAAAGTACGCGAGCCGAAGTTCGCATACTTGGTATTGAGAAACGGCCATGGTTTCAGTTATTTGTGTTCTGCTGTATGTTTGTATGAAGCTTGTGTCTAGTTAAGCAGTAGCCGATGTTTTGGTTATTAGTTCGTTTGTGTATTCAATGTCTGTTTTGCCTCCTTTATATGATAGTTTGGTTTCAGTTATAAGTGTGCCGCTTTACGTTTGCATCACGTTTGTGTTTGCTTATTTGAGTTTAGTAAAGCACTATGGTTATTATTCTAGAACCTGCGCACGTCTCCTCTCTGCCAGTTAGGCACCCCCGTCGTTACAGAAATCCCCGCCATACTATGGAGACGGCAGGTTATTGCGCTACCCCGGTTTTGCCTGTGAGGACCGAGCTGCCAAAAAAATTTGACGGTGATCCCCGTCAGTGTGGAGAATTTTTTCGGCAGTGTTCGGTCTATTTGCGCCAGTACCCTAATTATACGGATGAGGAACGTGTGGTGTTTGTACAATGGCGTCTCACAGGCAAAGCTCTCGACTGGGCAGTGACCAACTGGTCCCGGTTGTTTCAGGGGACGTATTACCAGCTCATTATTGAGCTGTGGGACCAGTTTGGCCTTAATGATCACTCCAAGCCGGAGTTTGTCGCCCGCCCTGTCCGATTTGCGTTGGCTGGCAGTGTGCTGGATCCTCAGCTTGGCCGCAGCCGGGCCATTGTAGTCAAGTGTCAGCATGCGCTTGTAACTCGTGTTTCAGACCACACTAGTTCACTGCAGGAACTGATAGTTGTGGATAATCGTGTTGCAGACCACACTAGTTCACTGCAGGAACCGATAGTTGTGGGTAATCGTGCCTCAGACCACACTAGTTCTGAAGATGAACCTCTAGTTGTGGACCCTTGTGTTTCAGACCACACTAGTTCACTGCAGGAACCGATAGTAGTGGATAATCGTGTTTCAGACCACACTAGTTCAAAACATGAACCGATAATAGTGGATAATCGTGTTTCAGACCACACTAGTTCAAAATTGGAACCGATAGTTGTAGAAACTCGCGATCCAGACCACACTAGTTCATAACATGAACTGATAGTTGTGGATAATGGCGTTTCAGACCACACTAGTTCAATAGTTGAACCTCTAGTTGTGGAATCTCGTGTTTCTGAGCAAGCTAGCTCTATGGTTGAGCCGATAGCTTCTCTGAGTTCTGTGCCTGAACAAGCTAGCTCTGTTGTTGAGCCGATAGCTTCTCTGAGTTCTGTGCCTGAACAAGCTAGCTCTGTTGTTGAGCCGATAGCTTCTCTGAGTTCTGTTTCTGAGCAAGCTAGCTCTGTGGTTGAGCCGATAGCTTCTCTGAGTTTTGTGTCTGAACAAGCTAGCTCTGTTGTTGAGCCGTTAGCTTCTCTGAGGTCTGTTTCTGAACAAGCTAGCTCTGTTATTGAGCCGATAGCTTCTCCAACGCCCACTCCACGGACATTCACGTCAGCACCGAGGGCATCTGCAGTTCCTGTGCCAGCGCTGAGGGCGTCTGCAGTTCCTGTGCCAGCGCCGAGGGTGTCTGCAATTCCTGTGCCAGCGCCGAGGGCGTCTGCAGTTCAGACACTCTCCAAAGTTTTAAGTCTAGGCTAAAGACATACTTATTTACGCAGGCTTTTGACTAGATTTAGACCAGGATGCATGGCTTGGGTCGCTGAGGCCGGAGTCTGGAGTCATGTCTGGCCTGCCTGCCTGCCTTGTCCGCTAGCCGGGAGTGTCGAGAGGGCGGTCTGGCTGAACTGGGCTTCGGTCCTTGTGATCTTGACTCATGCATCCTTGCCTTAGAATAAGGGCAGAGCTGGGGGTTCATAGTCAAAGAGTCTTATGGTGATCAGAGACGTTGGGTTGCTGTCTTCTGCCGCTCGTGGGGTTGCCAATGTCTCATGTGATCCCTCTTGGCTGTGTTTCCTACCAGTTCTCCGCTTTCTAGCTATGCTGCTATAGCTAATGCTGCCGGGGTCTCATGCTACACTTGGCATTAGTGATGACATGCATCAGTGATTGTTACTAAACACTTGTGATCTAATCAATTACTATTGACATTTTCGTTTTCTCTCCGAGCTGGTTTCCTGGCCAGTTTCCGGTACCCACACATGATGTTCATCTGATGGAGCCTCCACTCAAGCTGCTCCGTCATCAGCTCCAGCCCCATCATACACCGGGCACTTAATGTCGATGTGCATAATTCATATTTTATTCGGACCAGACTCCATGGACTTTTAGTTTCGCTCTTACGATTTATATCATAACCCGGGCCAACTTAATGTCGATGTGAATACTTCACATTTTATTCGAAACTTTGACCATGACTGTAGTTCGCTCTAGATTTATAATCTACGCCGCCCAAGGAGGTGGTCCTTTTGAGTCTTGGTCCTCCAAGGTTTCTTCCTAGAACTAGAGTTTTTTCCTTGCCACTGTCGCCCTAGGCTTGCTCAATTTGGGATGGACATAATATTAGGAGATAATTAAACTGGTAAAGTGCTTTGAGACAAATGCTCATGGTAAAAGCGCTATATTAAATAAACGGACTGACTTGACTTGACTGTGCCAGCGCCGAGGGCGTTCTGCAGTTCTGTACCAGCGCCGAGGGCGTCAGCAGATCCAGACCGTAGCCGCCTTGTTGTTCAGATCCAGTGGCTGCCGCCGAGGGCCGACAGCCAGATCCAGGGACTGCCCGCGAGGCCGACACAGATCAGTACCCTTACCCGCCTTGTCTGTTCAGATCCAGTGGTGACGCCGAGGGCGACAGCAGATCCAGTGGCTGCGCTGAGGGAGACAGCAGATCCATACCCGTACCGCCTTGTCTGTTTCAGATCCAGTGGCTGCCGCCGAGGCGACAGCAGATCATGAGGCTGAGCGAGGCGAGCAGATCCGAGGCTTGCGCCCGAGGCCGACAGCAGATCCTGAGGCTGGCGAGGGCGACAGCAGATCCAGTGGCTGCGCCGAGGAGACAGCAAGATCCAGTGGCTGCGCCGAGGGCGACAGCAAGTTCAGTGGCTGCGCCGGGAGCGACAGCGATCCTGTGGCTGCGCCGAGGGCGACAGCTGATCTGTGGGGGGGCTGCGCCGAGGCGACCAGTGATCCTGTGGCTGCCGCCGAGGGCGACAGCTGATCCTGTGGCGCGCGAGGGCGACAGTGATCCTGTGGCTGCGCCGAGGGCGACAGCTGATCCTGTGGACGTGCCGAGGGAGACAGCTGATCCTGTGGACGTGCCGGAGGCCGTCCGTTCTCCAGAGGCCCTGCCGGAGGCCGTCCGTTCTCCAGAGGCCCTGCCGGAGGCCGTGTGTTTTCGCGAGTTGTTCTCACTTCCCCCCCAGGCTCCGCCCGGAGAGAAAGCCCCCTGACAGGACAAGTGGGCCTGTTAAGGAGCCCTGGCTTCGTCTCGGGCTCCTTTGGGGGGGGGTTATGTCACGGAGCGCCGGGGACGTGTACGTTGTGCTCCTCCTGGCCGCCGGGTGGCGATCCGGACATTGACTTTTCATAGCGCCACCCGGTTTGCAAAGCCGCCGAGGGATAAGCTGGGACGCTTACCGTAATGACTGGCAGCTGTGTGCTTCAGTATTTAAGCAGCGTCCCAGCTCTCCCTCGGCGCGGGGATTTGTTTTTGGGAATTTATCCCTTCCGACTGTTACGGTGCTTTGATTATTTGCCTGTTTGTACGCGTTTCCGGTCAGTCAGCTTTAGTTATGTGTCTTGCGGTAGCCGGTGGTTTTTGTTCGTTCGATTTGGTATTTAATCTCTGTTTGGCCGACATTTATTCCCTGTTATGGTTTCAGTTATTTGTGTTCTGCTGTATGTTTGTATGAAGCTTGTGTCTAGTTAAGCGGTAGCCGGTGTTTTGGTTATTAGTTCGTTTGTGTATTCAATGTCTGCTTTGCCTTTTTTATATGCTAGTTTGGTTTCAGTTATAAGTGTGCCGCTTTACGTTTGTATCATGTTTGTGTTTGCTTATTTGAGTTTAGTAAAGCACTATGGTTATTATTCTAGAACCTGCGCATGTCTCCTCTCTGCCAGATAGGCACCCCCGTCGTTACAAATCCCAAATGTTCCAAAGTTATCAGATATATTCCTTGGGGTATCTGTCCATGGAGACATGTCTGGAACAGCTCTAGAGGGAGTTTACCAGGGAGAATTCTTGTGAGATGCCCAAACCACCTCAACTGACTCCTCTTGATGCAAATAACAGCAGCTCTACACCTATTCTTCCTTGGACTGATGTACTCCTTGCTCTGTCATGGACAGTAAGCATGTTAAGGTGAAGGGTGCATGTTAGATGCAATGCCAACTGGGAGGTAGGCATGAGATGGAGAGTTCTTGACAGACTAGAAAAAATCCTTGTTTCTACTTTGTATCATCTGTCACTTTACCCAGACCTCAGCAGAAATGTATTTATTTACTATAAAGTATTGTTTATTGAACTTTTGAGGTTATACAAATGACAACAACAGAAATGCAATGAGTAAACAGCCTGAAAACATCCTACCACAAAATGTGATTAAGATAAAATATAATATACACTTAACCATCATATATTAGAAAGTAATGAATAACTAACCAATCAAGGAAGTTCTACCGAGGACTATTTTTTTATATATTCAAAGAAATGGTAAGGAACCATTTTTTATGCATCTATTTATGCATTCAGTTTCACCACTCTAAGGGCCTATTTAACCCACAGTGTGTGAAAGCAAGATAGAGGAGATTTCCATTTAATTCATATTAATCAGCTAGCAAGCAAAGTAACCAAATATATGAAATCGACTTTCAAAGATGAATGCAGCAGTCAACCCAAACAAGGCAATCATAGCACTGGGCTCACTGGGTTTATTTCTGTCCAACATAAAAACAAAGAAGGATAGGACTAGGTGTGCACTGGGGTCGCAAGAGCCTGGTGACATCAATTACAAATTGTTATTGATTTTGCAAAGTCTGACTTTAGTAAAATGAAATTTACAGTGGGGCAAAAAAGTATTTAGTCAGCCAAGTTCTCCTACTTAGAAAGATGAGAGAGGTCTATAATATTCATCATAGGTACACTTCAACTATGAGAGACAAAATGAGAAAAAAAATCCAGGAAATCACACTGTAGAATTTATAAAGGATTTAATTGTAAATCATGGTGGAAAATAACTATTTGGTCACCCACAAACAAGCAAGATTTCTGGCTCTCACAGACCTGTAACAACTTCTTTAAGAAGCTCTGTCCTCCACTCGTTACCTGTATTAATGGCACCTGTTTGACCTCGTTATCTGTATAAACGACACCTGTCCACAGCCTCAAACAGTCAGACTCCAAACTCAGCCATGGTCAAGACCAAAGAAGGACACCAGGAAGAAACTGTAGACCTGCATCAGGCTGGGAAGAGTGAATCTACAATAGGCAAGCAGGTTGGTGTGAATAAATCAACTGTGGTAGCAATTGTAAGACATACACGACCATTGATAACCTCCCTCGATCTGGGGCTCCACGCAAGATCTCATCCCATGGGGTCAAAATGATCATGAAAACGGTGAGCAAAAATCCCAGAACTACATGGAGGGACCTGATGAATGACCTGCAGAGAGCTGGGACCAACGTAACAAGGCTACCATCAGTTACACACTACGCCAAGGGAGGCTCAGATCCTGCAGTGCGAGGCGTGCCCCCCTGCTTAAGCCAGTACATGTCCAGGCCCATCTGAAGTTTGCCAGAGAGGATATGGATGATTCAGAAGAGGATTGGGAGAATATCATGTGCTCAGATGAAACTAAAATAGAACTTTTTGGTAAAAACTCAGCCGGAGGAAAAAGGATGCTGAGTCGCATCCCAAGAACACCATACCTACTGTGAAGCATGGGGGTGGAAACATCATGCTTTGGGGCTATTTTTCTGCAGAGGGGACAGGACGACTGATCCGTGTTAAGGGAAGAATGATCGGGCTCATGTATCATGAGATTTTAAGTCAAAACCACCTTCCATCAGTGAGAGCATTGACTATGGAACGTGGCTGGGTCTTCCAGCATGACAATGATCCCAAACACACCGCTCGGACAACGAAGGAGTGGCTTTGTAAAAAAGCATTTCAAGGTCCTGGGGTGGCCTAGCCAATCTCCAGACCTCAACAAGTCTGTGTTGCCCGAAAACATCACTGCTCTAGAGGAGATCTGCATGGAGGAATGGGACAAAATACCAGCTACAGTGTGTGCAAACCTGTTGAAGACTTACAGGAAACATTTGACCTCTGTCATTGCCAACAAAGGTTATGTTACAAAGTATTGAGTTGAACCAAGTTTATTGACCAAATACTTATTTTCCACCATGATTTACAATTAAATTCTTTAAAAATCCTACAATGTGATTTCCTGGAAGTGTACCTTTGATGAAAATTACAGACCTCTCTCATTATTCTAAGTAGGAGAACTTGCACAATCAGTGGCTGACTAAATACTTTTTTGCCCCACTGTATGTATTATCTTACACTGCATGAGACCATGCTTAGCACAAATAGAAAGCTTATGGACTTTTTCCAGTACCCCATACTAAATTACTTCTGAAATGTCCACTTCTAGTTATTCTTCCCAGAGACATTTAACAGTGTGAAGAGAAGCTAATTGTAATGCAATAAGGGATCTCAGTCTAGAAGATACAGGGTTGTATTGCAACCGATACTGTATTGTTTTAAGACTGACTGCGCAACTGGCCAAAGCAATCCCATCCAGTGCTTTCGGTTTTAAAGCTGACTATGTATTCTTGGGGTTTGCTTATCCCCGTTAAATTCCAATTTGATAGAATCAAGCTTCTTACAGTATCTCTGTTAGGTGGTGGTCCAGGGATGAGCAGGCGAATGCAGGGTTCCAGTTCAACACACACTGTTTATTACCAAGTTCCCTAATTACAGAACCAAGGCACCAGTGATCGGCAACAACAATAAACTGATGGGAGCAATGATAATAATAATAATATAAAGATGATAATGATAATAATAAAAAAGTACTACTAATAACAACAATAAAAAAATGATGATAACTACCACAATGACCACAATAACAAAAGATAACGCATGAACTAAGGGAAAACACAGCGAACCCAAGGCACAGGGAACCGAGGAGAAACCAACCTAGGCCGCGAAGGGAAAATAATAACGCTGATTGCGCAGGAAAAATGCTATGGCCATGGAGGCCAAAGTATATAAGTGTTTGTGTAAATATATATATATATATATATATATGACATGTGTATTAATGATATCAAAAAGTTTGGTGAGACGAAGCAAAATTGACTCAATTGATGTGATAGCAATTTGCTTGCTTTATCACAATGTTCCAAATAATTAGATATAAACTTGAGTAATAACTCTGTAGTTTGACCTGTTATCACTACATATCAATAAATACACCTATATCAGTAAATTAACTATAGCAGTACCTACATCAGTAAATTCTGTTTGTACAATAAGCTATTGCCTATAAATACTTATGTAAGCGGAAGCAGCATACTGTTAATATTACTGAGTGATGTTCTTAATTAAATTTGTTAAGCTTTGCCTTTTTACATTGTTTCTCATAACTAACACAAGAAATTGCAGCTTCTCTAAAATCAGCTTTCAACAGTTCCCAGAGAATGGATGCAGAAATACCAGGAGTGTTATTTATACTGAGAAAGAAGTCAATTTGGTTAGAGATGTATCCAACAAAATCCCCATTTGAAAGTAAGTGTGTAAGGCACCATTGAGCATGACAAGTGTCTGCATCTGTGAGACAGGTACTCATAATTTTAGGGCCATGATCCGAAATAACAATAGTATTATAAGTACATGAATTCACATAGGCAAGTTTGTGATATACGAGAGAAAAAAAAGAGTAAGCTGAGAAATAAAAAAAAGCAGAAAGATTCTGCAATGGCAAAATCATTCAAAAATGTGTTAATGACACTGGCAGATTTTGACACAGTTAGCCTTATTAGAAGAGCAATCCAGCACTGAGTTAGGCCAACAGTTAAAGTCACCAACTAAAATAAAAGAGAGTGATGACATAGCTGTGATATTAGAGAAGAGCTTTGAAAAACATACATCATTATCCCTGTTTGTTGCGTATACAATACGGTCTATGGGGGTGTTATACAATTTCCCAGGAAGGTGTATATATCTGCTATTAGAATCACAGATCAGGTTAGAGAATTTAAAGGGAGCTGAAAAATTACCACACATTTCTTGAGGATAACACACTTGAACACCAAGATGTTGAAGATGCTGAAAAACTTTAACACATTTCGCTGGTGTAGTAAGACCCTTACAATTTCAACTAACAAATTTAAGCTTGCTTACCTTATTTCTACAATGTGGTACTGACTGAATCATACTGGGCCGAAAGAAAAAATGACAATACCAGCATAATAAATGCACTATCCAATTTACACAAAGCCTGAGATTTACATTGACTGAAACACTATTTACTTTCCAACTCACCCCAATGCCAGCATCTTCTCAACTGAGATGAAGTGGACAAGAGTTTCCCAACAAATCTAGTGTGAACCACTCTATAACAGCTTCCTATAACTTCAAAAGTACCATGTGAGTAGAATAATGTCAATATAGTAATAAAAAATAAATAGCAAGCAAGCACAGTCTTGATTAAAGCACAACTTATGATTAAATGTCTTACGCAACTGGATCAAAAACATAACCATTAACATATATTATCCAGCTACAGATCCATTAGTTTGTGAGAAACCACAGCATACACTTATTTGAATAACTCATTCTATATTAGTTGTAGATGTAGCTAATTTGCAGTGTTTGCTACCAAAGGCAGTGGCTTCATTTGGATCCACAAAACTTTGCGTATGTCTGTCAGTCAGGTGATTTTTAGTGTTGCAGGATACAGGGGTCGAATTTCACATCAGCATTTTTAATGCCATCAAAGACTGTTCTATTTCTCACAATGGAAGATATGTAACCTGGACAAATGAAAACTTTCTTGCCTCTGTAAAGCAGTGGTGAGAGTTTCCCAGCTCGCTGCAAAATCTCATTCCGAACATGAAAAAAGTACCATCTGACAGTGAAAGACTGTGGTACATCTCCCTACTTAATGTTCTCACAAATTGTCTACAAGCTACTGCTGTCTATCCCAGCATTAGCTTGTAGTCCAATTTGTCCAGTTCTGGAGTAGTAGGAAAGGAAACTCTGTTACATGTGAGCCCTTGGATCCCTCTGGGATACCCATAGTCTACAGATTATTTCTCCTAAAGTGTACTTCAAGAGATCTTTGTGGCATTTAACTTGAGCAGTTAAATTGCCAACTGCCATTTGCAACTCCATTAACTGCACACTTTGGACAGTGGATGTGTACTTCAGCCCTCGCAGCGATTCAACATGCAGATCAACATTCTGTTGCTGAGGTCTACTCGAGCTGAAAAGTACCCGTCTAACAGTTGCAACTTCAGATTGCAGAGTCATAGTCAGGCAGTCAATTTTACTGCTGATGTCAGCTCTTAATGAGTCCATCATATTCTCTAGTAGCAAGGACCTAACAGCATCATTAGATGCACTGTCTTCTTCCACCATAGGCATGGGGGTTCCGAACGTGGCACAGCTTTGCACCTTGACTTTGAAGATTCTGTCTTATTGCAAGTGGATGATATTGTGGTCGCTAACAAAACATGTAACATAACCAGACAACCTGGTACCTGAACACTCAGGTCAAAGATATAATTTAAGAAGACTCTTCAGTGTGTGAAATAAAATAAAAAAATTCAAGCCAAATTCTCTTGCAACAACAGGGAAATGTGTCATAACAGATCTGGTGTACTTTGGGGGCAATCTGGGCACTGGACAGAGTGTGTCGTAAAGTTGTTACTTGATGGCACATTTATCTTTTGACAGCACAAACTCTAAAGAAAAAAAGACTATTTTAGACATTAATTAGGTGTTGAGTAAAGTCAAAACAGGGCCTGCATCAGGGAAGAATCAAGTGGGGGGACGGCGTGTCATCTGAATTTTTCAAGGGGGTGGTGATGTGAAGACTTAACATTGACATGAATAACAATAAAGGATTACTGCAGCTAAGTAATGCTACACCTACACCTAACCCTAACCCCAACCTCAGTAACCTAAAGCAAGCCTTTTGGTTCATTTGGTATTTCAAATAAAAGTTTTTGTTTAAAAAAAAAATTGTCAAAACTAGCCAACATTCTGGGTTTTCCTATCACTGTAAGGGCATTTGGTATTCACAGGTATAGCAAGACACACACACACACACACACACACACACACACTCTCACTCACTTACACACTTGGACAATTTTAGAATGGGCAACTGGCCTAATGCATGTCTTTGGAATTTTGGAGTAAACCAGAGTATCCTGAGGAAAGCCAAGCAGACACATCAAAGACTTGCACAGGAATACAGCGAGTAGCTGAGCAAGGACTTGAACCTGGATCTCTTGAACTGTGAAACAACTGCATCCCTGAAAATTTGTTATATGTCATATATAACATATATAATGTTATATGCAAGAATGAGGTAGGAATATTCCAAACAAAAAAGTCATGCAAACAGCAGGCCACACGCTTTCCAGATTTGTGTTATCTGACCCTAGACCAAGTTAAACTTGGATGGTGTGGTATGACACTAATTTCATTTGTTTCCAGATCATACTGTTTTCAGTATTGACTGAGATTTTAGATTACTAACAATACTAACAATAATCATGGTAAAGTGTGTTGTGGCATGTTTTATTGCAATATCGATAGCACATATTCATTTCTCGTTTAAGATATATAGTTTGTCAATGTTATTTAGACTTAAAAGTGTACTAGTGATGCACACAGTAATTACTGTAAAGCATACCATAAACTGAATTTCACAATGTTGATAGCAGACAGTCATTGCTATTTGCTCCTTTATTTCATATGGTTTGTCAAATTAATAGGGGACTGAGAATACTAATGGTAGTCATAATCATCTGCGTCTTATTTTTCGCCTGCTCCCATGAGTTGTCACCATTATCCTGATCTGTTTACTGGATTTGGCATATGTCTTATGCCGGATGTCATTCCTGATAAACCATCCACTTATCTGGGCTTGAAGCCAGCACTAAGAGTGCAGAAGTGCGTACAACCCCCAGTGGCTAAGTTTACTTATGATACTCTGTAACGCGAGCGGATTTGGGAGGTAAGAGACAAACGCGAGCTTGTGGTGTCAGACAATAGGTAGGATTTATTAGCTTTGATCGACAAGGTATGCGTAAACTTTGAGTGATCGTGGCATGGAACCTCGTTGCGAAGCGTTGAGTGAGCTTCGCACGCCATTCTTAAAGGCTCAGGTAATGAGCCGCAGGTGAGCGAATCAGTAGGCCGGAGAGGAGGAGCGCTGAAGCGTCCGGGCCTGGGAGGCCGATCTGTCCGTGGGCGTGACAGTACCCCCCCCCCTGCAGCTGGGGGTCCCGAGGCGAAGCGACTAGGCCGACCGCGCGGCCTGGGGGCGATCAGGATGAGCAGCATGAAACTCCTGGACAAGGAGAGGGTCCAGGATGTCCCTCGCGGCAACCCAAATGCGTTCCTCCGGGCTGTAGCCTTCCCAGTCCACCAGATACTGCAACTCCGCCGCTCGCCGGCGAGAATCCAAGAGCCGGCGAACCGTGAAGGTGGTGGGATCCTCCTACTCAGACGGCGGAGGTTGGTCCGGCGGCGCCAAGTCAGCCAGCGGCCCCGGGATCCACGGCTTGAGGAGAGGGACGTGAAACGTCGGACAGATCCTGAGATGAAACGGCAGATCTAAGCGGTAAGTCACGTCATTGATACGTTTACTGATGCTGTAGGGTCCCGAGAACTGGGGTGTAAATTGGGTACCGAAGATTGCGCGCCGAAGATCCCGCATCGAAAGCCACACTCGGTCTCCCGGCTGAAACACAGGAGCAGGAAGCCGGCGCCGGTTCGCATGCCTTTGATAGCGTCGGATGGCACGCTCAATGCGCTGGTGCACCTGACACCAGACCTCCTCGCTGCGGCGAAACCAGTCGTCCACCGCCGGGGCATCAGGGGCGGCGGAGTCCCACGGGACGAACGGTGGTTGGAAACCTAGAACACACTGAAAAGGAGTGAGACCTGTGGCAGAGTGACGAAGAGAGTTCTGGGCTATCTCTGCCCACGGAAGGAACTGACTCCAGTCAGAGGGGTTGTGTGCGCAGTACGCGCGCAGGAATTTCTTCAGTTCCTGATTGGTGCGCTCGCATTGCCCGTTCGACTCCGGATGATAGCCCGAAGAGAGACTCACCATTGCCCCCAGTTTTTCCATGAACGCTCGCTAGACCGCCGAGACGAACTGAGGACCCCGGTCCGAGACAATGTCCTCCGGGATGCCGAAGAAGCGGAAGACCATACTGAAAAGGCACTCGGCCGTCTGAAGAGCGGAGGGATCTTGGGGAGCGGGATAAAGCGCACGGCCTTGGAGAAGAGATCCACAACCGTGCAGATGGCCGTGTGTCCGGCCGAGAGCGGGAGGTCAGTGACGAAATCGACGGCTACGTGAGACCAGGATCGCTGAGGAACCGGCAAGGGGTGGAGAAGGCCAGAAGGCAGGGTGCGCGGTGTCTTGGTTTGCGCGCAGACGCTGCAGGATGCCACAAACCCATGGATGTCCTTGCGCATGTTCTTCCACCAGTACCTGGCAGCGAGCAGTTGGTGGGTGCGTGTTTCTCCAGGGTGACCTGAACAAGGGGAGACATGAGCCCATGTGATGAGTCTATCGCGCAGGTCAGGTGGAACGTATTTCTTACCTTGAGGACAGTCCGCTGGGATGTGTGACCGGGAGAGACTCGCATAAAAATCCTGTTCGAAGTCCCATTGGACAGCACCGAGGATGCACGACGCAGGAAGAACAGGCTCGGGGGCCTCCGGCCTGTCGATGGCAGGATCGAGGCTCCGGGAAAGTGCGTCGGCTTTGACGTTCTTGGAGCCGGGTCGATAGGTGATGGTGAACGTGAACCTGGCGAAAAATAGAGACCAGCGGGCTTGACGAGCGTTAAGGCGCCAAGCAGAACGCAGGTATTCTAAGTTCTTGTGGTCGGTAAGGACTGTAAACGGGTGCATGGCGCCCTCCAGCCAGTGCCTCCATTCCTCGAGAGCCAGTTTTATGGCCAGCAATTCACGATCCCCCACATCGTAATTGCGTTCGGCAGGTGACAGCTTGTGCGAATAGAAGGCGATGGGATGGAGCTTGGGCGTGACACCGAGACGTTGTGAAAGAACAGCCCCCACGCTTATCGACGACGCGTCCACCTCCAGGACAAACGGTCGATCGGGGTCAGGATGTCCCAGTACTGGGGCCACAGAGAAGGCGGTTTTCAACGTAGTGAATGCTTGCTCAGCCTCCGGGGACCAACGGAGGGCACTGGGGGCGCCCCGCAGGAGTGCCGTGAGGGGGGCGGTCAGACGACTGAAGTTTCTTATGAAGCGCCGGTAGTAGTTAGCAAAACCCAAAAAGCGTTGTAATTCCTTGATCCCTCTGGGTGAGGGCCAGGACAGGACAGCATAGACCTTCGAGTCATCCATGGCCATGCCAGTGGGGGAGATCACGTAACCCAGGTAACGAACGGACTGAGTGTGAAACTCACATTTTTCGGCCTTGACCCTGAGGTGGTGGAGGTGTAGTCGCTCCAGCACTCTGCGCACGTGGACGGTGTGAGCGGCCAGATCCGGGGAGAACACCAGGATGTCGTCCAAATACACCAGCACGAATTGTTCCAGCATGTCCCGCAGCACATCGTTAACAAACGCCTGGAAGACGGATGGTCCGTTAGCCAGCCCGAACGGCATGACTAGATACTCGTAATGGCCCGAGCTGGTGCTGAACGCCGTCTTCCATTCATCCCCCTTTCTCACGCGAATCAGGTTTGTACGCATTCCTGAGGTCTAGCTTGGTGAACCACTGGGCCTTGCGAAGCAATTCCAGCGCTGATGGGACACCAGCGGGAGTGGGTAAGCGTACTTGCGCGTAATGAGGTTGAGCTGGCGGTAATCAATGGTGGGGCGCAGGCCTGAGTCCTTTTTGGGGACAAAGAAGAATCCGGCTGAGACTGGTGAGGTGGACGGACGGATGAACCCCAGGGCCAGATACTCCGTGATATAGTCTTGCATGGCTTTTTCTTCCGCCGGCGAGAGAGGGTAGAGGCGCGCTTTAGGCAGCGGCGCGTTGGGGTAGCAGGTCAATGGCGCAGTCGTAACTGCGATGAGGGGGAAGCTGCGCGGGGGCGCCTACCCCGAAGACAGATGCCAGGTCCTGGTACTCCAGTGGCACGTTGGGAGGCAGGGGCGAGGACTCCGAGACAGGGAGCAGGCTGACTTTCACAAACCGGACCACGGAGACAACGCTGCTGGCATCCAGGAGACCAGCGTAGGATCTCTCGAGCAGACCAGGAGATAACAGGGTCGTGCAGACGAAGCCATGGGAGGCCAAGGATCAGTTGATGGGCCCAGGGATTCCACGGGGAATATAGTTCGATGTGTTCTTCGTGGACGGCGCTTGTGCGATAAGAAGCAGCAGAGGAACCGTGATGTGCGTGAGACGTCCAGAGCCTAACGGTTGGCCGTCCGTGGTGGTGACTCGCCGATCCACAGGAAGAGGGACGCAGGGGATCTTCCACTTGTTGACGAGGTGTTCAGAAATGAAGTTCCCCTGAGCTCCGGAGTCTATCATGGCTGTCAATGACAGGTCAACAACAGAGACAAGCAGTTGAACCGGCAGCGTAAAGGAAGGAGTAACGTCAATAGCACTCACCCGGGATGAGCGTGCCTTAGATGGGGCACGCTCGGCAGAGGACCGGCACAGCGGAGCGCGATCGCAGTCAGCGCGACGATGACGGTCAGAGCCACAGTAGCAGCAGAGGCCTTGCTGAAAGCGGCGGCGGCGCTCCGCAGGGGAAAGACGCGCGTCAGCAACCTCCATGTCCTCAGCTGGTGGTGAAGCCTCCCGGGCGATGGGACTGGGAGGAGAGCGCGGGGTGGCCGCGGGCCTGGTGTCCAGGAGCTGGTCCAGACGGATGGCTAGCGTGATGAGATCTTCCAGGGGGAGATCGAGGTCGCGCCCCACCAGCTCCCTCCAAAGATCGGGTCGCAGGCCCTGGTGAAACACGGCAGTGAGCGCTGGGGGGTTACATCCGCTTTGAGCCGCTAGGGTGCGGAACTGGAAAGCGTATTCCGCTGCTGAGCGACGACCTTGGCGTAGGCGCAACAGCATGTCGCTCGCCGAGCGGCCCTCCCAGGAATGCTGAAACACCCTGCTGAACGCTGAGCGGAAGCGGTCGTAGTCCTTCACCACCGCCCCTTGTTGAGCCCAAACCGCTGTGGCCCAATCCAGTGCAAGATGTGACAGCAGGGAAATCACTAGAGCTATCCGGGCTTCATCCAAACCCGGTGGGGAGTTGGCAAAGTAAAGCTCGCACTGCATCAGAAAACCCTCACACCGGTCCGGATCACTGTCGTACTTATCTGGTAAGGTGACTTTGTAGGGCGAGGACGAAGCAAGAGGAGGGCTGAGAGGGAGCGGCACTGCTTCAGGCGTCGACGCAGGTGCAGGGGGAGGTGTCATCTGCGACACCCTCTGAGACAGCTCTCCCACCGTGGGAACCAGAGACCCTAGCATGCGTTGGTTATCGGCGAGCACCGTAACGGCACGGGCCACTTCCTCCAGCTGGATACGGAGGGAAGCGAGCTGTTGTCCTAGGCTCGGTTCAGAGCCGGGATCCGAACCACCAGCCGCTGTCTCCATTGTGGCTTCGCAAACTGTAACGCGAGCGGATTTGGGAGGTAGGAGACAAACGCGAGCTTGTGGTGTCAGACAATAGGTAGGATTTATTAGCTTTGATCGACAAGGTATGATGCGTAAACTTTGAGCGATCGTGGCATGGAACCTCGTTGCGAAGCGTCGAGTGAGCTTCGCACGCCGTTCTTAAAGGCTCAGGTAATGAGCCGCAGGTGAGCGAATCAGTAGGCCGGAGAGAAGGAGCGCTGAAGCGTCCGGGCCTGGGAGGCCGATCTGTCCGTGGGCGTGACATACTCATAATAATCTCAGGATTATTATCCTATTGCATTGTTTATCTTAATATCATCATCATTGTTCCATAGTCCTGCATGCCATATTATTTGTGACCTTTGCTGAGGTTTGAGAGTACTAACAATACTAAAAATATTCGTAGTAAAGTATATAATTAAGTAATTTATTTCAATATAAATATCAGTCATTGTTTCATCATGTCATATGGGTTGCCAACTTTATTGAGGTTTGAGTCGAGAGTGCTACCAATACAGGTAGTCCCCAATTAACAAAGGGGATACTGTATATATCATAGTGTAGCCTATCTGAAACATGATTAAAACATGACCACAACAACTACACTGCTTTTCCTCACTACATTTCCCAGTGCTCATCACCCCCACCACATACTCCCTACTGCTACTACGCACTGCTGAATTCTTCTTGTGAAGAGCAGGACAGTATCATAGTGCGTATCACATATTGAACATGCTTAAGCCACTTACATTAAACCACAGTTGAGTGAAATCATTATCATAAAGCTTATTTTATAATAAAGTGTTGAATATGTAATGTACTGAATAATGCCTTGAAAGTAAACAAAAATGGTTACGGTCATAACCACGACTTTTCCTCAATATATTTCCCAGTGCCCATCACTTCCTCCATGTGATTCTCTATGTCACACACTGCACTCATTTAGTGCAGGAGAATATCATACTGCATATTTCTTGCCCGGGGAAAATTTTCAAATTCAGAGCACCGTTTCTGCTGAATGTGTATTATTGGATTCCCATCGTAAAGTCGAATTCTCATACCCACCATTGTTAAATGGCTAGTATCTGTATTCCTAATAGGAATGTGATACTATGAGGTGATTTATCGTGCTATCTAAAGTATGATGTTATGTCTCAGTCTAGAGATGGGAGACAAGAACAGGAAAAGGGTTAAGGGTAGGGGAGAAAATAGCTAACAATGTCCATGGCCAAGTCAGCACCAGTGTCCAAAGCAAGCATTAAAGTGAGCATCAAAGCAAGCCAGCCTTTCAAAATGAGTATCTAATAGAGTATCTAAACAAATTTCTAAATGACTATCAAAGTGAGCATAAAGCACAAGCACAAAGTTGATCACACGGTAGAAGCACACAACATTGGTGACTTCTGATAGGCTCAGGCTCAATCAGCATGCCCACACATGTAGAGGGAGACAAACATAGTAATACAAATGATCCACAGCATAGGTCATAACACCTGCACAAATAAATGTGAACCACAACAAACAGTGTTCACATGACCACTGAGAAGGTTAGACCTTGGAAATGATTCATCCTTTCAATTAATAGTTTAAAGCCATGTATAAGCAATATGCAATGCATTAAATACTGGTTAGCATCCTACATGCATGTCACAAATACTATTGGGTTGTGGTCTGTAAAGACTGCTATAGGAGCCATGCTGTTTTCCAACATATACCTCAAGGCTAGAGTTTCCTTCTCCACAGTGCTGTATGCAAGGTGGTGCTTCACATGTCTTAGATACGTAACAGACAGTATAATCCACCTCACTGTCATCGCAGTGCATAAAAATTGCCCCTGCACTGGGGACCACTGGCATCAACCTCCAGTTTAGTGGTCTATTAAGGACATGTGCACAGTATCATATGAGAACATGGGAACTACTCAAAAGTCCTCAAGGAGATCACCCTCAGTGAGTATTCTGCTGTAACAGATTTGTGAGAAACCACATCTGAGAAGTTCTTACAAAAGCATCAGCAGTATCTTGCCATAACAAGGAAACATCAACATCGCAATACCAAAATATCATCTAAATACATTCCACAATTAGGAAAATAAAACAGATTTTTATTCATTAGCCTTTGCAAGGTCACCAGTCCAAAAGCCATGACCTTATAAAGGTATCAATTGTGGCAAAAACAGAAATCGCTGAAGCACATCTAGTAAGTGGTACATGTAATATTCAGTAAACTGGGTTTATTAATAACTTATGCTGAACCTACATTATTAGTGCAGTTCTCCATACAAGGAAGTGAATGGGAGTCAGGTTTGGTGACGGCATTCAGTTTATGAAAATCAGTGCTGGTGGAGTCACTTTTTGGCTCCAGCAAGTAAGGCAAGCAGCAGTGGCTAAAGCTAGGCAAAGCTAACTTAATTTCTAACAAATAGTTTCCTGTCTCATGATAACATGTTCATGAGAGTTAGCACTGTAATGGTGTTGGAAAGTAGGGGATTAACCCCCTACAGTCATGGAACCATTTCAATGGGCCCTGTGAGGTTAGTAAATACTGGAAATCTGATGTTCAATGTTAAGCTCTCATATGACCTGCAAGAATATGTGAAACATAAAAGTTCAAGCCTTTGTCAGAATGGACTTACTTGTTGGAGTCCAAATGTTGTGCAAAACTTCAGGACAGTTTTAGTAACTGCCTTAGTGTATGTAAAAGGTACTGCCTCCAGAAATCAAGTGGCTATACACTTTAAGGTTAACATATAGCAACAACATATCTATTCCTGAGTGGATCTTAGGCAAAGGATCAGCGCAATCAACCAAAATACATTCAAATAGCTCTCCTTAAACCAGAGTTAGTTTCAGTGGGCAGGCAGAATATCTTGGTTGTGTTTCCCCACAACTTGACATACATGATATGTCCAACAGAACTGAATGACTCCCATCTTCACAGATGGCCAAATGAAATATTTAATACTTATTTGCACACATGTATATCTTGCAAATTCCAGTATGACCAGGTAATGGGTTATGGCCAGTACATAGTTGAAGCATGGACATGGAACAACTTGGAATGTCATGTTCCAAGTCTCCGATGAAGTGAGCAGTAACCACTTCCGCATTTCCTCATCAATACTCTTCAATCTTCAATAAAGTAAGTGACAGAATATTTCTCTAAGTCTGCCCAAAAGAGACTTGATACTGTGAAAATACAGTGTTTTTTTATGAAACCAGATGACTCTTTACTCTTCAAATACACATTATGCAGAAGCACACAAATGACTCCAAGCTCCACTTCCTGAATTAACATTATCACTGTCACTGTACGAACTGTCCAAAACTGGTACAGTGCTGTCCAGAATTAATGACTGAGCTGCATCAGTATCTCACAAGGTCTGAAAGGCTGTCTCACACTATCTGTGCTTATAGACACAAAGCCAGTAAAGATAATAGAATTGAACACCAGTTTAGTAGTGGGTTGTAGTGCTGATCATTCAGAATTCAACTTACAGCACTGACATTCTTAACAGAAGGTTGCTGTCTAGAAGCCCTGCACTATGATACAGGATAAGAGACAATGAAATGACTAAGAGTTTGGCAGTAGCAGCATTCAAGGGAGTTAGTTTGAGACAGAGTATGGAAATCAGAATCATTAGCAACAACTTTGTGACTGTGGTGGTGATGTAAACATGGTTTTCATACTCATCTACTATGTAGCAGCTTGAACAAAAACATTAATTTTGTGCGCATTAAAAAAAGAACTATTTACTCCAGCAGACACACTTTATATGCTTCCAACAGAATTAGCTCCTGTTTAAAATTTTCAACTTTACTAGTGGTACACCTCGTCTTGAAACAGAACCATTGTAATGGTAGTGAATTCCACAAAGGTTTGCCAGTAAAGCCACAGGAACATGTTCATAGGCACAGAGCACTTTAGCCTTCACCAAATCATAATTCAAACTCTGCTCAAGCATGAAAGCAGAACAAATTTCTTAAGCTTTGCCTGTAACAACATCATCCAAATTGTAAATCCAAATCTAGTTAAGCACTTTGCACTTTGCACGTGCTCTTTAAAAAACTGGACTAAAGCAAGTCACAACTAATATCAAAATTATGACCAAGCATGCTTATAGGAGTCTGAGGTATGGCAAGTAGCAACACAGGCATGCTATGCATGTCCATGACAGTGAAGGCAGGAGAGACAAGTGTAGGGGACCAGCTACTTTGTGACTGATGTATGGGCTTCTGATAAGCTACTCCCTGCAAATTCAGTACGGTCATTTCCCTGCTAACGTCTGTCTCCTATGCAATGGTTTTAACTAGTAATCCTGTCACTTAAGCTCTATTTCCAACTCATTTGATTAGATCTTCAAAACCAGATCTTCAGAAAATGATTGAGGTCGTAATGTGTAAAGAATGAAAGGAATATAAAAAGAAATGAAACACAATGCCAGAAATATCACTATTGAAGCATGTCTGAGCAACGTAACCAAAATCTAACTAACCCACTTCTAGTTCTTCAGAAGTGTACTGAGCTCAAGGCCACTTAAAGTATTCATAGTGCTCATTGATTACAACCCCACTCAGAATAACCCCCAAGCACAAAAAGGCACAATAACAAATAGTGCCACAAAGGATGGAATGATGTTTAGCACAATCCAGCTGGGACACTGCAAACTCTTTAAAAAAATAATAGGAATCCTGGATAAGTGCCAAATTCTGTTATGTCCCAGTCTAGGGTTGCAGTGCCAGAATAGGAAAAGAGGGAAGGGAATAAAATAGCCAACAATGCCTATCACCACCACACAACATGCAATAGTTGTATACAACCAGCGTCTGAAATCTAAGGGGCAAAAGCAAATACAGTGGTACCTCAGTTCTCGACCACTTATTCACTAAATTACTTGACATTTTTTAACACTTTATTATTAAATAAGCTCTGTGTTAACAATTTTTGTCAATTGGGTGAACATAAATGTTTACTTATCATTACATCCTTTCCATATCTCCGCTATTATACAGTATAGACCGCTCTACCAAAAACTCCTCAGTTCATGATACATTTAACTTTTGAAGGTTTTGTCCTAAGTCAGGGAGCACTTGTACGATACAATTTCATTACTTCATATAATGCCTTATACAGTGTGGATTTTCAGTGGGTCTGGAACAGATTAATTCAATTGACATTATTCCTTATGGGAAAACCTTGCTTGGTACTCATAGTTTTTTATTTTTTCTTTACAAGTTTTCTGGAAATGAATTAACGATGAGAACTGAGGTACGACTGTAATCAAGGTCAGAACAGACAGAGGTCAGCACCCGATACAAGTTCTGAATACAATAATATAAAAGTGAATCCGAGCCATTGCAAAACAAACTACATGAGTGAGTGTCCAAAGAGAGGATTAAAACAAGCATCAAGGAAAGCCAATATTTATAATATCAACACAAGAATACAAGTGATTGTGAGGCACGAGTACGAAGCTAACCACCACTCTGAAGTGCAGGTTCAAAACACAGAAGCAAGCAGCACACATGATGTCAGTGACCTCTTACATCCTCAGGCTCACGTTTGGTTTGCCATTTTTAACTCAGGTTTTAAGAGAACTAACAATAATACATACTGTACAATAAATGGTATACGACGGTTTACGACTGATGGTTATGTTCACACAGCAGGTAAAAGTGGCCCAAATCTGATTATGATGTGTTATCTTTGGGACAGTATGAATTTTCAAGTCTGATTTGGGCAATTTTGATATGTGGTATTGAAATCTGATAGGCTCAGGCTCAAGCAACATGCCCACACATGTAGAGAGAGACAAACATAGTAATACAAATGATCCACAGCATGGGTCATTACATAACACCTGCACAAATAAATGTGAACCACAACAAAGAGTGTTCAGATGACTACTAAGAGGTTAGGCACTGGAAATGTTTCATCCTTTCAATTAATAGTTTAAAGCCATGTATAAGCAATGCATTAGATACTGGTTAGCATCCTACATGCATGTCAGAAATACTATTGGGTTGTGGTCTGTAAAGACTACTATAGGAGCTATGCTGTTTTCTAACATATACCTCAAGGCTAGAGTTTCCTTCTCCACAGTGCTGTATGCAAGGTGGTGCTTCACATGTCTTAGATAAGTAACAGACAGTATAATCCACCTCACTGTCATCGCCCTGCATAAAAATTGCCCCTGCACTGGGACCACTGGCATCGACCTCCAGTTTAGTGGTCTATTAAGGACATGTGCACAGTATCGTATGAGAACATGGGAACTACCCAAAAGTCCTCAAGGAGACCACACTCAGTGAGTATTCTGCTGTAACAGATTTGTAAGAGTTAAATCCACATCTGCAAAGTTCTTACAAAAGCATCAGCAGTATCTTGCCATAACAAGGAAACATCAAAATCACAATACCAAAATATCATCTAAATACACCCCAAAGATAACACAATAGATGTATTATCTTTGGGACAGTATGAATTTTCAACTCTGATTTGGGCAATTGAGAGATGTGGTATTGAAATCTGACACATACTGTGTCTGATACATGTCAATGCAACTGAGTCTGAACATTTAAAGTGGTGCTTGAAAGTTTGTGAACCCTTTAGAGTTATCTATATTTCTGCATAAATATGATCTAAAACATCATCGGATTTTCACACAAGTTCTAAAACTAGATGAAGAGAACCCAGTTAAACAAATGATACAAAAGTATTATACTTTCCTGGCAAAAGTATGTCAACCTTTACTGTGCAGCCCCACTGTGCAGCAATAACTGCAACAACATGTTTCCTGTAACTGCTGATCAGTCCTGCACACCGGCTGGGAGAAATCTTAGCCCATTCCTCTATACAGAACAACTTCACCTCTGGGGTGTTGGTGGGTTTCCTAACATTAACTGCTCGCTTCAGGTCCTTCCACAACATTTCGATTGGATTAAGGTCAGGACTTTGACTTGGACATTCCAAAACATGAACTTTATTCTTCTTTAACCATCCATTGGTAGAATGACTTGTCTGCTTAGGGTCGTTGTCTTGCAGCATGACCCACCTCCTCTTGAGATTTCATGGACAGATGTCCTGACATTTTCCTTTAGAATTCCCTGATATAATTCAGAATTCATTGTTCCATCAATGATGGCAAGCCCTCCTGGCACAGATGCAGCAAAACAAACCCAAACCATAATACTACCACCACCATGTTTCACAGATGGGATAAGGTTTTAACATTTGAAGGCAGTGTTTTCCTTTCTCCAAACATAACACGTTTTGTTTAAACCAAAAAGTTCTATTTTGGTCTCATCCGTCCACAAAACATTCGTCCACAAAACATTCTCCCAATAGTCTTCTGGCTTTTCCACGTGATCTTTAGCAAACTGCAGAAGAGCAGCAATGTTCTTTTTGGAGAGCAGTGGCTTTCTCCATGCAACCCTGCCATGCACACCATTGTTGTTCAGTGTTCTTCTGATGGTGGATTCATAAACATTAACATTAGCCAATGTGAGAGAGGCCTTCAGTTGCTTAGAAGTTACCCTGGGGTACTTTGTGTCCTCACCAACTATTACAAGCCTTGCTCTTGGGGTGATCTTTGTTGGTCAACACTCCTGGGGAGGGTAACATTGGTCTTGAAATTCCTCCATTTCTACACAGTCTGTCTGACTGTGGATTGGTGGAGTCCAAACTCTTTACAGATGGTTTTGTAACTTTTTCCAGCCTGATGAGCATTAACAACTATTTTTCTGAGATCCTCAGAAATCTCCTTTGTTCGTGCCATGATACACTTCCACAAACATGTGTTGTGAAGAGCAAACTTTGATAGTTCACTGTTCTTTATATAAAACAGGGTGCCCACTCACACCTGTTTGTCATCCCATTGTTTAAAAAACACTTGACTCTAATTTCACCTTCAAATTAACTGCTAATCCTAGATTTTCACATACTTTTGCCACTCACTAATAATAGTAATATTTGGATCATTTTCCTCAATAAATAAATCACCAAGTATAATATTTTCTACAGTGCGTGCACGTGCCCTGCAATGGATTGGCACAATATCTAGAGTTGGTTCATGCCTTGTGTCCCATTTTGGCGGTTATGCAACAGCTCATTGTGACGCTCACTTGGATTATGCAGGTATGGAAATTAATGAGTTAATGAATGTTCTTGTCTCATCCTCAGACAAGCTGGTCTGTTCTGTGGCCATCTCGCTATTTTCACACACGTGTGTATTGTAGGCAAGATGTGACAGTAATACATAAATAAGGCATTTTACCTGTCAAAACAGTTTCTACTGCTGTTTTTGCCACATTTCACACTGACAAATATGTTCTTATGCAGAAAATGTTTTTTTTTATTTTTATGAAATATTACTGATAAATTCAATTTAATCTCCTTGATCAGCAAACGTTACTAGGGTTGTTTTATAATTGTGATTAATTACATTATTTTGTGTTGGTAACTGTGAGTAATAGCATCTTTAACATTTTAATGAACTCATAAAGCTTTCTTGACACTAGAAAGCCCAAAATTCCTTAACTACTAGGATGGCCATAGTGGTCAGTCAAGTTTTTAGCATTTTAAGTTTTATAAGTTTTGGTCATTGTTTATTTATTGCTGAAATGAAGAGTGTGAAGTACTGGTAATTTTAGCTTTCTGCGCTTCATGCTGGCTGACATGTAGCCAGGCTACACAGGTCAAGACATGTAACTTTCATAAAGCAGCTTCCACAAACTGCTTTATGACATTAGTAACAAAATACCTTGAGTTTTGTTTTGTTTTCAGTGTCTATTTGCTTGGCATTGTTTCTTTTTTCTGCAATCTGCTGCTGTGGTATCCCGGAATAACGTAATGCCAGCTGTGTGTCCTTTGCATTCATGTGATCAGCAAGAAGTCCGTTTTGTAATTTTTGAATGTCCTTGTCTTATTCTGTTGATGTCTTTTGATTTGATTGTTGTATACATGCTGGATAAATGTGAAGTTTTTATGGGATGTTTTCTTAGGCAAACAGTAGCCAAATTGCCATGGTAATCACTGATGCGTTGGAATGCCTGCAAACAGCTGGCTCAGAGAGACAAGGCGCTGTTCAAATAGCCACTGTGGTCTTTTGAGGTACAAATGCTCTGAACACAACCATGCTTTGTAATATTAATTTCATAACAATGCCAGACTAAAATATGATATAACATAATAAAAGTCACAGATCGATAGACATGGGTGGTTTATTATGTCAACGTTATTAGTCAAAATTATAACATCTCAGAATTTCAAAATGGTCAAAATGACCGTCTTGGGTGTTCTAGAGTTAAACTACATAAGTCACAGTAGAAACATTAAGCATTCTTCATTGGAAAGCCTTACATGCTATGTGTTTGGAATTGGTACTGATATTGTTGTTCTTTCAGTGTAGTGTTTGTGTGTGAATAATACAAAACTCTTGTTGTAGACCTATCATCGATAAATTCACCCTTACAATAGCTGCAAACAACTTTGGTTTTATCAAGAGAGCAATGTGAAAGTGACTTTAAACATGCAATTTCACTCATCATACACAGTAGGCATAAAATCCTTTCTATGGCTGCAACACAAATTGGAACAAGATTTATAGCAGCACTGATATCATCATTTTATATAATTTTCACACTTCCTTGAGGGTTAAGAGTACTGGCAATACTCGTAAAAATCACGGTATTTTGACATAGCCGATATCACTATCGCATATTATCCAGCCCTAAGCTTTCTCCTTATGCCGTCACAATCCATGTCTGCATGCATTTTTTGTCAGAACCGTCTTTTCTCTAAGTTTGCGCATCTTTTATGTGGAAGCTGCGCTCCCCCCCTCCCCGCCCACTTGCTTGCCATTTTATCTGAAAGCAAGAAATCAGGACAGCTCGGTGCACACAGGGTTAAGGCGCAGTCGCGCTGATGATAAGCTACTGGAGCGCTGCCTTCAGCCGCCCTAAGACAGACAGAGGTAACTAGGCAACTTCAACCCGAATAGAGCCGAAAACCGGAGGAAACCAGAGCTGAAACCCTGTTTCAGTTTTCGGCTGCAATGGGAAGGATGTAGTCCCGATTTGTCCTGCTGCACCCGGCATGGGAAAGTGGATTACAGCGTTTTCGCAGACATTTGGAGCGCGCACAGAGCCAGCGATCAAGATTTGGATTTTAATCATGATGAATACGGACGCAGCACCATCAAGCACGAGTTTAAAGGTAAGACCTGAGCAGGTGTTTTTTTAACAGTTCGAGGACAACCTGTTAAGGTCTTTCACTTAAGATTTGAATTTGGAAGTAATGTATTCCTCACATGTTCAACACGTATTGGCACAGTTGTTAAAGATCTAACTTAATTCCAATAACAAATGAAATACATTAATTTAAACGGACTGTTTATATGGGTAGCTTGACGGTCATCAGGCTCCGGTTGCGCGGTTTGCTGCATTGCCATCCATCCCAGCTGTGCGCTGCTCTCCAGAATCAACCACGGTAAACAATCGATCAAGTTAGGCTTTCTAGATTATTCACTGTCAGTCTGTTTTATACAAACATCCTAGTCATCCACACTGCTGCTGGTAAGAAACCGATTCTTTTACGCGTAATCTTCGATTCTGTCAGTGCCGCGTAAAGATTTCCCTGGGTTCAACACCACCGTATGGCCAGGAGTCCAGAAAACTGTAACACCTTTAATGTCGCGACTATATACCGCCGATTTGTTTTATTAATGGGTTCATGTTCACAAAAACGTGCAAATAGTGGGAAATCCGCATGCGCTATGACACAGCGCTAGTCTGTCAGCGCGCTCCTGCAGTGTTCGTACGGTGCCTTCACGTGCCGTCACCGTCAAAACGAGTTGCGAGTGCGCCCGCGACCACCCCTTTTAATTAACGACACTCATTTATTTGCCTCCATATATCCGATGTCCGAGGTACCTGGTTAAGAATAAAATAAATTAGAAAACGCAACTGCTACTGGTTGTAGTATGCATAAATAATCATTACAGGTCAATCCCTTAGTGATGTCAGCAGTATTCTCCTTATTAGATTTTGAATTTAATTTTCAAATTCTGCTTGCTGCACAGATGTTTGCTTAGTGTAACAGGTAGTACAATGTTTGGATGATATTAAACCACAAACGTGGAGGTTCTTTTCATTTTTGTCATTTACAGTGCATGTGCTTGATGGATGATGGCCTATTTCCCACAAGGTGTACCTTTAACATCAGCTAGTCAACTAGCCTGACCCGTTTTGGTGTCTTCCTGACCTTTTCTCTATAGGGTGTGATTGACTGGTGACTATTAACAGTCATTCTGTCCTAGTATACTCTCTTTAAAACATTTGTTCCTCATTAATGATGAAATGGCATAGACAGTAACATCAGAAACTAGGTTATGAACTAGGGTTCCCATTTGTGACCCTCTTGTGGAGGGGATATGTGCAACTATGGGTCAGTAGTTTTAACATAAGGTAATTTGGATTGAGCATAAATGCTGCAAAATGCAATATCTCATGTCCATGCGTCCTACATGTGCTTGTCGGATGGTGGCCTATTTCCCACTCTTCACCCAGTTAATATAAAAAGCTCCTCTACTGTTACCTAGTCAGCCTGCCTGGCCTATTTTTTGTGTCCCAACATTTTCTCTGTGTAAAAGATGCATAATACAACCAGAATTGATAGATGGAAGTCATACTATATTGCAAGTATGACTGGTGACAACTACTATCAATTTCTGAAACTGCCATCAACCTTAGTATTTTTGGATGAAATGGCAAAGGTAAGAACATCAGAAACCCATGTACCAAAATAAGTTCTCCCTATTGTAACTTGAATTTATCTCATGTTCTTTTATTATTTGCACATGTTTTGTGTTTTTATTGGATTCTTGTGATATATTCTTTTATTTTGTAAAACAATTGGTACTGCATCTTTTATGAAAGGTGCTATATAAATAAACTTTATTAGTAGTAGGATTATTATTACTATTTTTATGTCTGTGCTGCTTTTATGTGCTTGTGGCCCATTTCACACAAATAATCCAAAGTACACCACTACAGTTGATTGTCCTGTTTTATGTCCTCCTAAGATTTTCTTGATACAAGCAGGCAGACATTAAATAGTATTTTGCGCATCTGGATTGCACATAAATCGTAAAAAATGGCAAGCTTTGCCCCTGAACTCAAAGTTTAAAAATCATGCCAGCATGTACATATCCTTACAAGTTCCTGTGTTCTGGCACTTGTAACTTCAGAGCACTTTGTTGGCTAAATTTTGAAAGATCGCATAAATTTGAAACATCGCATTCATTTGGTTTCACTGAAAAATCCTTTCAAACTTGTCTTCGACCTTGATTCCAACTACTGCACACACATATGTAGAGTCACTAGGCTAATGTGACCGACCAACAATAAAGTTTTTATCAATCACACAGCTTCATGGCTTCATTCAGCACATTACCAAGACTTTGAATGAGTATTTACCAGTTGTACCTGTACTTCTGTTTGTCTAACATTAGGAAACTACATTATTAGATTCAGAGATGAATGTTTGAGTCACGTCTTGGGGACTTGAGCATAGAATCTCAGTGAGAAAGGTAATTAGATACAGATGAGTTTGTGACACGTTTCAGCAGCAACCAAGAACAGAATTGTGCTTTTTTTGAGATGAGGAACATGTACATTGTGTTTGGGTTTTGCTCAGATTTAGAGAGCTGTAATGTCATGGACTTTTGTTGAAGTCTTATGGGTAGCAAGAAAGGAAAATTATTCTCCATCATATCTCTGAATAATGTATTTTCAATTGGACATGGATATTTTAGAAATGAATTAAATCAAACTGTATTTGTATTATGTACTGATTTATGTTACAGAGGAAAATGTTTAGATATTATTACAGGAGTGTATTGTATTGTATTTGGACACTAGACAGTGGGAACCAAAAGTCTGAGACCACTAGTGAAAATGCTTATATGTTGCATTTTTCTTTAATTTAATTACAGTGGGATTGTTTTTTTTTTTTTTTTCACAAATGTTTGTTAAAAGCCTTCTGACTTGTACCGGTGTTCTTTAGCAAACTATGGGCAGCAATGTTCTTTTTGGAGTTCAGTTTATTTTCCCTTGAACACTGCCATGCACATTCATTGTTGATTAGTGTTTTTTTGTGATGGTGAACTCATTAACATGAACATTGAGATCTCATCACGCCATGATACATTTCCACAAATGTGTTTTGAAGATCAGACTTTGATATATCCCTGTTCTTTAAGTCATCCCATTGATTGCAAACCGAATCTAATTGAAAAACTGAATCTAATATCAAATTCAAACTAACTGTAATCCTAGAGGTTTACATACTTTTGCAACTCACAGATATGCAAAATTAGATAACTGTCCTCAATAAATTAAAGACTAATTATGTATTAGTAATGAGACTATTTTCCTCATTTGTTTAATTTGATTCTCTTTCTCCACTTTTAGGACTTGTGTAAAAATTGGATGATGTTTTATGTCATATTTCTGTACAAATAAAGAAAATTCTAAAGGCTTCACAACATTTCAAGTACCACTGTAGAAGCATTTTCACTAGTGGTCTCAGAATTTTGAACCCACTGTAGATTAAAGTGAAATTGCTTTACTCCGATATGTGTGTTGTGTCTGCCGATTTTCTAATCCACTCTTTTGGTCGAACATAAGAGGTTTTATTTATCTATTTGCCATGTATATTCAATGATGTGTGTCCTGCTTCTTGTAAAAGGCTATAGCACCAACTGCAAACAAGGTGTGACTGGTGAAAGATATACAAGTCCACTGGGAAAAGAACTATGCATTAATGCAGGACATAAACTTTTAACGTTTGTGTTGAAATATGGGTTCTTTGTATTCCTTATTTTAAAAAGTCTTAGATCCACTTGTTTGCTTGTTACCTCTTTATGTTTTGGTGTTTACATATATAAAATATTTTTGACATTAGTTGATGAGGCAAACTACAACAAACAATGATATGATTTGGTTGGACAGAAAACATGTCCTCACTCCATGAGAGGTTATCACTGTTCAGCAGCAGGGTGTGCACCATGAAATGATAGAACCCTTTACTGTAACAGAGGGTGAAATAAACTCAAGTGTGTCCAGCTAACAATCTCAGGTTGCACTAGAAAACGACTTGATGGTTACAACTGAGCTTGTGCTGTATTAAGGACAAAAAGCTCTTCACTGGCAGGAGATAAAGTAAGCTGCCATGCATCATCACAATTTAAGTAATTCATGACATGTATCCTATGTTCATTTTCTTGTATAGTAGGTGCATTAATGACTGAAAACCACTAAAAACTGTGGTGGAATCCAGTGCTCACCGAACACAGATGGGCCCCCTGCGGGGTACTTCATAATGAAATCACCTTGTATATCAAGAGACACTCCCTCCCTCCCACACACACACACACACACACACACACACACACACACACACACACACACACACACAGGGAGAGAATATTTATGCATCACTGCTCCCAGTGTGTCTTGTGGCCCCTAGTAGAGCTGCCTTAGGAATCATTGTCTCGAATCATGGCGTAGTCAGGATGTACTTAACCTCTCCCAGGCTTAGGTCAAGGCCATGAACATTATTCTTCCCTGTCATTCTGAAGTCATTTGTTCAAATCATTTTAGCTCAAATCATTGTGATGGGATAGAATTAAAGAACAGTGATAATGATGTATGATCTAAAGTGATTCTGAAGCAGCCACAATAGTGGGATAGTTGGTTGATATGGGACACCTAAGTTGGGACACATAAGCTGAAGCTGAAGCTGAAGCTTTCTCCTGAATAAAAATCCAGTAATGCCTTGTTAAATGTCAATAATATATAGACAAGCAGGCCTGCAACTAAAGGCTATTTTGATAGTCAAATAATCTATCGATTATTGAAATGAATAATTGATTATTCGAATTATGAATCGCTCAGTTACCACATGAATCTCACATAGTTATCAACCTTTATATTTAGCTTGACGCTGTTTTCTGTATTTGTTAATTAGCACTGAAGGCAATAAAGATGAATACCATGTTAAAAAATACAGTGTTTTAATTAACTTTCCTGCTAATACAAAAGATAAATAAAACTCCAATATATTTTTCCTGTCAAAATTTAAAACCAGTGATGTTAAAAATAGCAGCAATTAAATACGTAAGTAAATAAGTAACCATAAAAGTGAGGTGCATGGAAATTAAGCAAACGGTGGTGAATGTTTGTGGCAGATGTTCTCTATGAACAGTTGAATTTGAATGATTTTATGTAAACCTTCAAGTTGGTAACCCTTTGTTCAGCTGCCCTTTATGTTTGTGGAGAACTACCTCCTGAAACTGTTTGCGAGGATTCACAAATATTCACAGAGAACTCAAGGCAAACAGAAGACTCTTCTCCTATTTTTAATTAACTTGAACATACCTGTAGCCTTCATGTCAAGACAACGATTCAATGTGTAAAACTGTAAATGTAATTTGTAATGTGAACAAGCTCCTCGTGAATAATAGTTGCATCTCCGGTCCAACTTCATTAACGATTCAGGGGAACATGTATTTCGAAAGAGAAAATGTTACAGCTCATACCATGAAGTAGGACAGCTTTTATAGCTAGTACAACTAACTTACTGAAGATGAGTCGTCTTTACTGCGTGAGCTGACACACTTCCTCTTCAGATGCTCTAACATGGACAATGTGCTCCCATACCAACTAAGGTCAGATTTACAGATATTGTAGTACAACTGACCACATTTCTTCGGCATTAAGTGTGAAGTGTGAATTTTCTTCTTGAGTCTGCCATAGCACTTTTGTTCACTCTCCAGTAAGCGCTAATGTAAAAACAAACAAAACAACAAAAAAAGTAAAAACCTTCCTAATTAATTGCCTGATGACATCACTGACTAATCGACTATTAAATTAGTTGCCAACTGATCTGGAACTTAATTTTTTTTCTTTTTTTGATTAATTGTTGCACTCCTATAGACAAAATATAAAAAATGTATCAAACCATGAATTTTCATTTTGTTATGATAAATAGTCTAATATCTGCACATTTTTTCATATGTGGTTAGAAAACACTGACCATATTCACTGCGCAGTGTTTTTTTATCAAGACTTTACAGACTTTATAGAGTTTAAAGTGTCTTTTGAAGTTCCGTGAGGTCGCTAGAGATGGCATCCTGCCACTTTTTCCCCATTGGTACACCAGCCCACTCACACACCACCTGGCAAACAGGCCGTGGTGGGGTTCCTGTGTTCAGGGTGGGGTCTGAGTTCAGGACTTGTCAGTGTGTGCTTTCAGGAAGGTTTTTCCATTTTGCCTGAATAGCCCCAGCAGGCAGCAGTGTGTGGCCATGGAGACAGACCACAGTGTGAAGGGGCCCTCATACCCAACATTGTCTTGCTTTTCACTCTGTCTTCATTTAATCATCCCTACAAGGTGGGTATTGTATTGGCGTGCAGAATCAGGAGTGTGAATTTGTGCAAGGAATCGTTTGTGCTGCATTAGTGAGTTAAGCAAAGAGTGGGCTAATTAGCTCCAGTTGCTTTGCTAGCAGTGGGACATAAAAACAAAGAGCTGAATAGAAAGTCTCAGGACTCTTATGGTACATGTCCACTTGCATTTTTGCCTTACCACATGCTACTAAAAAATCAATTAAAACCCCAAATCTTCAAACATCAGAATATGTTGATGTTTTCGACACCTGGAATGATAGATAACCATATTTTCTAGAAAGACCAGCAGGACTATTCAAGTTCACCAGCTAAACTAGCACCAGACCAGCACTAACTAGCTTAAAACAACTTGGAACAACATGGAAAATGGAGCTCGTATTGTCTTTCTAATTGGCTAGAATACCAGCATCCAAAACACAACATATAATAGCAGGTTGGCAAGCTTTGCTTGATGTGCATGTTGCATGACAACTGCAGCGTAGCAGACTTGGGCAGAGTGGGCAGGCAGAAGTACATCTCAACAATACAATCTTTACGCAAATTATGATTGCTGCATTAACTACTCAGGCAAATAATATGTGGATGAAATTTAATTACAATAATCAAACCCTGCAGAAACACCAACCAGCACTGAGTATGTACACGAGAGTATGTGAACATGAATCTACCTAATGTCATGGTCATTGTCTAATTAAATTTCTTAAAATAACAACACAAGCTGACAGCTTAACTTATTCTGGGCAATGAGTAAAGGACAACATATGAATATTGGCACTGGTACACTGATCTTCTGAACTCTACCTGCGGCCTCCTGTCTACGACCACAGTATACCAGTGCCAATATCTCACATTATAGCACTCCCTCTCGTGTATTATTGCTTAAGTAAAATGCAGACAGAAAAGCCCAATAGTGACCAGTGCTTAGCAGCTTGTGCAATGTGAAGTGAAATATCAGCATCAAGTGGAAATGTAACTTACGTTAAATGGATGTTACTTTTTGCTACCAGTCTTGCTAGCTCTTGGCAGAACTGAACAACTTGCCTACCTATAATAATGGGAAGTAGGGTGGGCAATATGACAATTTTAAATAACAAATGATTAAAATGTCTCCACTGTCTATCTTAACCATTCAGCTTTCATTCAAGTTTGTTAAGAGGATCAAAATATTTCAATACTTCAATTTCGGCAGTCAAAACATTTTCAAGTGCAATTTTAGTATGATTCTAAATGATTCACAAATATTGAAATCACATACCAGGTTTTTAGGAAAACAGATGTTAGAGACTGATTATGTTTGGCATCAACAAGACTAAAAGGGTTGTCAGATAGATTGCAAGAACATTTTGTTTCTTTAGCTGAAAACACTGAAACGGCATCTCAATGTGTTTTAACAACTGGACACTACACTATTTGGTAGTCCAGCTTGCGTTCTCACAGACTCATGAAGTGGTGACTGAAAAAAGCATCATCAGTTATATGATACTGTTTTGGATTTTACACAGTGGATTCTGTGCAAACAAAAGTTGTTTATTAAATATGCAATGACAAGATTGGCATGTCAGGAGAGACAGCCTCAGAAGAAACTGACCCAAAAAGCACACCTGTAGCCAGACAGCACAGAAACTGAGAAGCAGCTCTGAATTTATCAAAAATGATAAAGTCATTTGAAACACATCACTAATGCCATGTCATTTTACTGAGCCTTTTTACTGCTTATCACATGATGGACATCTAACACCGCAATTCCTCTGAAGTACATAAAATGCAGAGAGACGAGTTAATCCAAAATAAAACAAAAATCAGCTAAATTAACATTAAATTAAGTCTTCAGAACTATATTTAATTTTTTCATATTATTTTTATTATAAAGTATAATTTAGCCTTTGTTAAACTGTTTAAATTTTGTTGGTAACTGTAAATGTACTTTGTTAAAGTTTTTTTTTATTATTATTTTTTAAAGTTTCTACTAGCCTAGGGACTGTGGTAACCTAGCGGTTAAGGTACTGGACTCTGGACCAGAAGGTACAGGGTTCAAATCCCACATCTGCCAAGCTGCCACTGTTGGGTCCTTGAGCAATTGCTTGGATTGTAAGATTGTATCAATTGTAAGTTGCTCTGGATAAGGATGTCTGCTAAATGCTGTAAATGCCAATGTCAAATGCCTAAGTGTAACATTTACATTTACAGTATTTAGCAGATGCTCTTACCCAGAGCAACTTACAACTTACACAATCTTACAAACGTGGGTTAAGGGCCTTGCTCCAGGGGTCCAGTGACAGTATTGTCAGAGGCTGAATTTGAACCCTGCACCTTCTGGTCCATAGCTAATTGCTTTAAATGCTAGGCTACCACAGTAAGTGATCTGTGTTAGTGCTGTTTTGTTTTGTTTTTGTTAACCTATGTTTTTAATGAAAGAGAAAATAGTTAAGCTGCTGTGTTCAGCTGTAAATTAGTATTTAAGACCAACATGAAAAATAATCATGATAATATTGTGGCTTGTGATCCAATTTCAAAAAGTGTGCTATGATAGATTGTGCAGGATTTGTAATCAGGGTGTAGCTGCAGTTTTTTTTATATGTATTCACTACTGGATTATTTTGTCTAAGTTGAATGAGGAATCCTTGCCTAAAGGGGAGTACCCTCTCCCGGGAATCTGCCCTGCTCAAAGAGGTGGCAGCGATTACTGTTCTTCATCCTCCATATCGATCTGTCAGTTCTGGGTGACATTATCTACTCCTCCTAATTAGAGCTTAAGGAATGCCCTCATTCTGTGGGTGGCAGTCCACAAAGGACAAAATACTCATTTAGGATCCTGAGCCAGTTAACGTCTAGCTGCTGTAATTAGAGTTGGAGTGGAATACCTCGCACTCAAAGGGACAGTGTTTCTGCAAGTTTTAATTCCAAGCAGGTGCCGTACCTGGATTTGCTTTCTTAATCAATTCACTTTAAGCTTCAAACAAGTGATTAGTTGTTAGGTGTAGCTCCTGCTTGTTTTGAATGAAAACCTGCAATCATACCAGCCCTCTGCACATGGTGTTCCTCACTCCTGAGTTAGAGCCATGTCTTGGCTTTTTTTTTTTTTTTTGTAGGAGTTTAGATGCTCCTGCTTTGTCACTAAAGGTAAAAGCCAGTCATCTTCTATTAAAGCATGTAACATGAAACATTATGGAATTGTTGGAATTATGGTTTATTAAGCTGCTTGGACAGACTGATTGACTTTGCTGAGGTGGTTTCTCAACCACTGGTCAAGACTCTTACATGTGAATTACCTGGCATTATTCTACGAGATAGAATTGCTAGTGTGTCATACTTGTCCTAGGTGAAATAAAATATTTCTACATTGATGTAATTTTGCATGGTTTTTTTCTTTCAATTATTGTTGTTTTAGGGACCTGAGGTTGAGAAGTCTTACTCTTCACTAAGCGTATCTTGATCATGTCATCTTAACCTGCTGCATCTTTTTTGAGGTTAGGTGGATATTACCATATTACCATTACCATGAATATATATATATATATATATATATGTATATATATATATATATATATATAGTAATTTTAGCCTACATTACAAGTATCAAATTTTTTCTTTCTGTTCCTCCCATTTGCCCAGACACAACTGTCACTGTGGTATAGTGGAATGCTCCGCTCCACTGACTCCAAGCTCTCCCTTAGAAAGAAAGGAAGAAAAATGAAGACAAAAAGTCAATGCCTGATAACACAGTCCTTGGAGAGCTGCGATGCATGCACCACTAGCAGAATGCCAAATCAGTGTATGTTACAAAATGCAGCATTTGCGACAGTCACCGTGCATTAACGCGTCAATTAACTTTGCCTCCATCTCTCTTTCTTTCTCTCTCTATCTCTCTCTCTCTCTCTCTCTCTCTCTCTCTCTCTCTCAGTCTCACACACACACACACACACACACACACACACAAAATCAAGGCCTTTCTTAGGGTGTTTTGACATAGATGCCACATTTCTTTTGCCACCTGCCTATGAGTCCCAAAAAAGCATATAGGAGGAGAATAAAGCAAGTTGATTTAGCATCTCCATTGTGTGGCAAGCAGCTGTTATGAATGATGGCAACTGGGCAATGGCTTTTTCCCAGCAGTACATCTCTTCTGTCTATATCAAAAACATTCTGCGCATGCCTCTGTTGCTCACTTGCAGGAAGCTTTGTGGCGCTGAAACAATGAAGAGCCTAGCTCAGTGGGAACAACTATTATATACAAGTTTGAAAATTGTCTTTAATTGCCTATGGATCTACATTCACTTTTTAGAGTTCACTCATTGTGTTTTTCATACAATATGTCAGGGATGGAGAGTAAGATCAAGGCTGACACACCTCTGTGGTTCCCTGTTGGGCTCTGTAAAGATCATACTGCTCTGGAGCTGTTTAGTATGCATGGGCCTCTCTATGCTCCCATTAAGTAGCTGAAATGAAAAGGCTGCATTTCTCAATAGCCAAGCGAGTGGGATGCAGAGTGGAGGCGGGAGGCAGCAGTCATGATGGCTTTTACACAGAATACTAGCCTGAAACTAGTCTCTGTGGGAAGATGGCTATATAGCAGCACAGCCAGGTAAAATAATTGGGAGAAGAAGAAAGTAGGACTGATCCATGGATGATTGTGTAATGATGGAAAAAAAGTTAGAAAGCCTTTAGTTGATGTTTCAAGGTTTGTATTTTGTTGCAGAGATTAAATATATGGACTAAAGGTTGTGAGAAATTTGCTTACATAGTCTTCTTGTACACAAAGATAAAGTCATAAAAAGATTTGTTTGATAAAACAGAATGTTTGATATAGACCTCAAACTAATACTTTGTCTGAGTGCTCAAAATCTTCTGTCATGTTTTTTAAGGATTAGTCATTAGTTGCTGCCACACCTGATCCAGCACATCACAAGCCTGAAAACAAGCTCTTAATTAGAACTGGCAGTGACAGACATCTATAGGTAGAGGTATACAATATGCAGTCTTGTGAGTGCCATGGTAAACAAGTAAGAGAATATGCATCCAGAAAGGTAAAGTATCATGCAGGGGTTGCTGTTACAAACCACAAAGCTGATCATATTCAGGCCAGTAGCAGCTATTCTAAAATTTACAAGACCCTAAAGGCACAGCAAATCCCTATTTCACTCTCAGCTATTAAGAGAATAGGTAAATACTTTGAAACAAAAAGTGATGTTGCTATGCTAGCAGAGATGACCACCTGCTGAAATTTACAGTTCTCAAAGACAGGAAAAAAAGTCTTCAAAATCTGTCAGCAGAATTCAAGACCAGAATTCAATACCTCAGAAAACAAGACTCTTTAGAGAAGAACGATAACCAGAAGGTTGGCTATTGCAGGTTTTGTGTCTAGAAGATGTGTTTAAAAGTCATTGCTGTCTAAGACAAAACATCAAGTACAGAAAGACGTTTCTGTTAGAATATGGAAATTTAGATTCCGGTTTAGCAGAGTTGTGTAATGAATCATGATTTGAATTGCATGGTGATGATCAAAAGAGGTGTCTTTGAAGATCTGGTGGCAATAGAACAGTGAATACATCTCTACTACGATTAAGCATGGAGGTAGAGGTGTCATTGTGGGGGAGAGTTTTCAGCTGCTGTACTGATGAGGTAGTTCACTGTGAAAGGTAAGAGAAATATTGCAGAAAGGTTTGCTTTTGACAACTGAAAAGAACACTGCAAAGACCACCAAGAAGTGACTTGAGAAGAAGTGAATTAGAATTGTGTTTTGGCCTGGTCAAGGCCAAAGATAATATTTGGCCTCACATTTAACACTAACTGGGGAACATTTGTGGAAACTCCTCAACCATTTTAAGCCATTACCACTTAGATGTACAAAATTGACACTTCTTTTTTAATAAGCTGTCTGCAAGTTAGGGAAATCAAAGGGAAAGTCTATCCAATACCAAGTTACTTTATCAGTTTAATTCTCGCTAATTACCTTACCAGTTATTTGCTCTTAAGCGTTTCATTAAAAGCTTAATATTTTGCAATTTGTGGTTTGGCCACTTTATTTATTTATTTATTTGTTTGTTTGTTTGTTTGTTTGTTTATTTATAGTGAGTGGCAAAAGTATGTGAACCTTTGCTTTCAGTAACTGCTGTGACCCCCCTGTGCAGCAATAACTGCAACTAAACGTTTCCTGTAACTGTTGATCAGTCCTGGACACCGGCTTGGAGGAATTTTAGCCTATTTTGCTGTACAGAACAGCTTCAACTCTGGGATGTTGGTGAGTTTCCTCACATTAACTTCAGGTCCTTCCACAACATTTCCATTGGATTAGGGTCAGGACTTTGACTTGGCCATCCCAAAACATTAACTTTATTCTTCATTAATCATTCTTTGGTAGAACGACTTGTGTGCTTAGGGTCGTTGTTTTGCTGTATGACCCACATCAGTGTCACTGCAGTGCTGACAATGATCCACCACCCAAACAGTACCTGATCTGTGGGGGTCCTGACCATTACAGAAGAGAGTAAAGTGGAATAACAAAGTATGCAGAAAAACAGATGAACTACATTCAGTAATAATAGAACTACAAAGTGCATCTATATCGTAAGTGGAACTGATAAAATGAACAAAGAGTGTATACACAAGGAGGTGTAACTAAAGAAGCGACTGGTGAATTATGTAACAGAATGGACACAATATATGACAGAATATACTTGCAAGGAAGCAACATTGTACAACCTTTGTGTACACCATTCTACCCAACACAGAATAACTATTTCTTTTTTATGTGGCAAAGTATACAACAAAGCTCAACAATATACTGTATATATTTCCATTCCAGCTTACTTTCCACATTTTATGTAGAAACTGGTCATCATTTGCAATATACATTTGCATACTTGTCCCTTTGTTTGGCAACATTTTTAGTTTTTACCTATGTACTTATCTATGCAATTGTTAGCTCTTGTGTGTTACATTTGATGATTGACTTTATTTTTTCCCACATTATCTAGTTTGTACCACCCATTGGCAGATTTCTGGTGTGGAAGTATGGCCAGCTGGCTGTATGTTCTGTCAGATGCTCTCCTTATCAGTCTGTGGTACAACAGACATTACTCTCACTCTTTAGTTTAATGGAACACACATAAAATAGCATCCTGGCCCATATTCACGTGAACTGCAACAGATCTATTGATTTTTTTCAGTTTTACTTCAAATATTGTGTTCACATTGTGAAAACTGACAATATGTAGCATACTGCTAATACCGCAATGTACTGAAATAATAATAACAATAAAAAGGTTTTGTAATGCTGACCCCTTTTTGCACTTAGCTGTCACAAGCCGCACAAAGTAGTGGAAAGGGCAGAGCCCGTGGTTCAAATTGTGTTAACAGATTGACAGACAAAGTGAAAAGCTGTCGAAGGACACCAGGAAGAAAATTGTAGACCTGCATCAGGCTGGGAAGAGTGAGTGAATAGGCAAGCAGGTTGGTGTGAATAAATCAACTGTGGGAGCAATTGTAAGACAATGGAAGACTTACAAGACCATTGATAATCTCCCTCAATCTGGGGCCCCATGCAAGATGTCATCCCGTGGGGTCAAATGATCATGAGAACGGTGAGCAAAAATCCCAAAACTACACGGAGGGACCTGATGAATGACCTGCAGAGAGCTGGGACCAAAGTAACAAAGGCTACCATCAGTAACACACTACGCCGATAGGGACTCAGATCCTGCAGTGCCAGACTTGTCCCCCTGCTTAAACCAGTACATGTCCATGCCAAACCGAAGTTTGCCAGAGAGTATATGGATGATCCAGAAGAGGATTGGGAGAATAGCATGTTGTCAGATGAAACCAAAATAGAACTTTTTGGTAAAAACTCAACTGGAGGAAAAAGGATGCTGAGTTGCATCCCAAGAACACCATACCATATGGAAACATCATGCTTTGGGGCTGATTTTCTGCAAAGGGAACAGGACGACTGATTTGTGTTAAGGGAAGAATGAACGAGGCCATGTATAGTGAGATTTTAAGCCAAAACCTCTTTCCATCAGTGAGAGCATTGAAGATGGAACATGACTGGGTCTTCCAGCATGACAATGATCCCAAACACCCAGCTCAAGCAACGAAGGAGTGGCTCCGTAAAAAGCATTTCAAGGTCCTGACGTGGCCTAGCCAGTCTCCAGACCTCAACCCCAAAGGAAATTTGTGGAGGGAGTTGAAAGTCCATGTTGCCCCAAAACATCACTGCTTTCGATTAGATCTGATTGGAGGAATGGGCCAAAATAAAAGCTACAGTGTGTGCAAACCTGGTGAAAACTTACAGGCATCGTTTCACCTCTGTCTTTGCCAATAAAGATTGTTACAAAGTATTGAGTTGAACTTTTGTTTTTGACCAAATACTTATTTTCCGCCATAATTTTCAACTAAATTTTTTAAAAATCGTACAATGTGATTTCCTGGATTTTTTTTCTCATAGTTATCCCTCATAGTTGTTTCTCATAGTTGTTTCTCATAGTTGTCTCTCATAGTTGAAGTGTACCTATGATGAAAATTACAGACCTCTCTCATCTTTCTAAGCAGGAGAGCTTGTGCAATCAGTGGCTGACTAAATACTTTTTTGCCCCACTCTATAAATAGTATAAATATATATATATATATATATATATATATATATATATATATATATATATATATATATATATATATATATATATATATATGTGTGTGTGTGTGTGTGTGTGTGTGTATATATATATCAGTATAAATGCAATTGTAACAATACCCATTTCTAGTAATGTTTAACATGTTTCTACAATGTAGTGCTCTTTCAGTAAAAGCTCCACTGCTTGTGCTGTTTCCTGAAATTATGTCATTGTTGATGCAGGAAGCTTTCTTTAGTTATTGCTAGGGATGGGCAATATGTCGATATTTTACCATATTGTGGTCTTTTTTTTTTTTCGTGATTGATGACGTGCTTTTCAAAGCATATTGAGGATATCGTCAGTAAAGAACACTGACCAACTGCATGTTTCATTATAAAGAGTTGGTGCAGCACATTTTGAATATAAATTACTGAGTACTGGGTAATATTTGAATAGTAGTTTTTTAAGAATCTGTCACTACTGTTGCATTATGTCTGCAATCACATGTATCGTGAAAATGTCTTTAATTATCATGATATAATCTTTTTACCATATTATATATCCAGGAGTTGTTTTGTACTTCATCCACCATTGCTGACTACCTGTATTATTGCTTCCCCTTCAAAAAAGCATGACACCAATGTAATTACTTTTATTTAAATGTCTAATTCAAGAGGTGTCTAGTGAAACCTGATATAGATGTGTTTATTCAGGATAATATGGACCATCAATATCTACCCATATATCTGTCTTTTTCTACCTATAGGCATGTGTGCACTTGCTTATTGCAGGTTTTCTGATTACTTTAACATTTTTCATCAACAATCTGCTGATTTTCTGAATGATTAGATAATATGATAGCATTTGTTTGTATGCGTGAAGGTGCAAGTAGTATAGACCCAGCTAGAGCAGAGGGGATCAGGTTTGTCAGCAGGGTCAGTCTGTGTTGGCATGGCTAGGGATTTCCACGCTGATTTGATTGCCAGTGAATTTGGGGCCAATCTTGGTGTCGCTGTCTTGATGGAGCTGTGGCAGTGTGATTTCCCCCCTGTGTCAGCAGCAACGCTCTCAGCTAAGCTTTTTGCCCTTCCCTCACTGGCAGCTAATGCTGCCTTTTGAATAGTTGCCTGGGAAATCTACTCCCTGACTTTGATCAGGATGAAAGCACATCTCTCTTGAGCAATTGCATTTCAGCTCTCTTTTGCCATAAGTTCGACTGGAAATGACTTGCTCTTCCACTCCCGCTTGCACCAGCTTGTTCCCCTCTTCTCTCCTTTGCAAGCACTCTCTCTCCTTGGTTGAGGGAATCCCATCTAAGGATCTGTTTTTTTTTTCTGCTTATCGCCTCAGCCAGAGAGGAAGGCAGCTGTGTATACATCAGGATTGAAAAAGGGATGGAGAGAAAGGGCAAGTGTGAGATACGTGAGTGGGCACTCTTTGGCTGTGATAACACCCTGTTCCTCCTGCTCTCCATCTCACAAAAACAGACAAACTTGGACATAGTCACTCTACAATCACATCTCTCTCTCTCTCTCCCTCTCTCTCTCTCTCTCTCTCCCTCTCTCTCTCTCTCTCTCTCTCTCTGTTTGTGTGTGTGTGTGTTTGGGTGTAGGGTCCTATTAAAATGCCACAGCAGGCAGAGCCTGTCTCTCTGAAACTGTAGGATAAATTGTTCAGCTGACACATAGACTGAGAGAGGATGGATGAGAAGAATGGGATGAGATAGAGGGAGACACATAAGGACATGTTACTCAAGTGCAGTTCAAATAAACCAGTCTGTTCAGTAATGCTCTTAAAATTGGTTACTTAATGTCACATTAGACAGTATTCTGATGTTTCACCAATAATCTCCCAAGAGACACAAAACTACTTGAGATTAAATCTCTAGTTTAATCACTAAATGAATCTATAGTCAATTGATTGTAAGTCAGGCTTCTACAGTTTGCTCATATTTGCTCCTTCATGTTAGCGAGAAGAGATGTTGATCCAAGTTAAACACATAATTTACCAAGTATTCACTGGGTAGGTCTCAATACATAGTGAGCCTTATTGCTGCTGATCTTCTACGATTGGAGTTGTAAATGTAAAGAGCTTTCTAAATGACAAGGGGTGCATTTATCCAAAAACATGATATGTATACTAATTGCTGAGCTTGAATATGTAAGGTGTACATATAAGCTAGTTTGAGACGTAATGAAGGAAAGCCCTTCTCTACAAGAACCAATTAGGAGTTACATGGTTCATGTAACTGGTGTCAGGGCAAATATTGTTTAATAATTACAAGCAACATTTAAATTGATCAATATTTAAATACGCTACATACACATGGCATAACATACACATTGTATGTTGATCGACAGCATCTCTTTTATCTCCTGTATCATGTGTCCCTCTTTGACGGTTCCTTGTCCTCACCTGTCTGGCACATAGCATTTACATTTACAGCATTCAGCAAACGCTCTTAGCTAGAGCGACTTACAAGTTTTTTACTTCCAAGCAATTGTGGGTTAAGGCTCTTGCTCAAGGACCCAACAATGGCAGTTTGGCAGAGGCAGGATTTGAACCCTGGACCTTGTGGTCCACCTTAACCGCTAGGCTACCACAGTCTGATAACAGCTATAACAGCTCACAACCCTCTGTCCAATGCGTACATCTGTAGGTTAAGGGGGTTTTGAAAAGTCAGGAGCATGCAGGAGCAGGTTGCTTCATAAAGTCTCTGTAATTCAGATTGACGCCCTGCTCTAGTGCACTAGTAACATAAAAATAGTGCAGCATGAACTGGCTGTAATAGCCAGAAACCCCTTAGAACTGTTTCACCCCCATGGCCTAGGATCACGAACAGACTGCAATCTCAAATATTCAATCACTTTGGGGATGCACCTGCTCATGTCCCAAGTGGAAGCCCAGATACTGTACTTTTACCTGCCCAGTCACACACTTTATTGGGTTTGCCAACCCATCCCAGTGGTTTCAATACCACCCTCAGATGTTTTAGCAATGGCAATCATTACTAAAGATGATTATATCATCCACATAAGCAGAAGCACATGTGCAGCCAAAGGGCTCAATCCATCAATCGCTGAAACACCACCGGTGCCCTGAACATGCGTATCAAACTGATCTAAACCAAATGGTGTGAAGAAAGCCATCTTTTCTTGGGACACTACAGTGAGGTAATCTGACAGTACCTTTTTGTTACTGGAGAGAGTGTCATCCCTCCTGCCTCTGGGTATGCCAGATTTGGTTCCTCCATTCAGAAGCCAATGCCAGGAATCCCGGAGCTGTTGGCCATATATGAAGGGCCGGCCAAACCCCACCAGCATGACTGACCAAAACCACTGTCAATGGTTTTTGGAGGTTCAGCCGACCTGCCACAGAACTTCCTTCTTTGAGTGGTGTAATCAATCTGTGTCCGAGTCAGAAGCTGTTGGGTGATAAGCTGGCCAATAACTCATGCTTTTCTTGGCATCTTGTCAGAATGCCTCAGTCAAGACATAGGTGATCGGTGCATCCACTCTTTCTCCATCAATGGCTATAGATAATAGGTATAAACTGATGATAGATAAATGGATAAATAGATATATAGCCTAATCACACACATTGCAACCAATTCTTTACCCACTTACTGTCCATGTCTGCCTTTCTCAGTAGTCAAGTCAAGTCAAGTCAGATTTATTTATATAGCGCTTTTTACAATGGAGCATTGTCTCAAAGCAACTTTACAAGTTTAGATTATCTCCTAATAACTACGTCCAATCTCAAATTGAGCAAGCCTAGGGCGACAGTGGCAAGGAAAAACTCCCTAGTTCTAGGAAGAAACCTTGGGAGGACCAAGACTCAAAAAGGGACCCAAACCTCCTTGGGCGGCGTAGATGATAAATCTAAGAGCGAACTAAAGTCATGGAGTCAAACTTTGAAAAGAATGTGAAGTATTCACATCGACATTAAGTGACGGGGCCCGGGTATGATGATAAATCTAAGAGCGAAACTACAGTCATGGAGTCAAAGTTCGAATAAAATGTGAAGTATTCACATCGACATTAAGTGGCCTGGGTATGATGATAAATCGAAGAGCGAAACTAAAGTCATGGAGTCATGGTCGAATAAAATGTTGAATTATGCACAGTGGAGCTCCATCAGATGTACATCATGTGTGGGGCCGGAACTGCCGGAAAACACAGCTCGGAGAGAAAACAGAAAATGTAATTAGTTATTGATTAAGACCACAGTGTTTATTAAACAATCACTGATGCCATGTCAATCACTGATGCCAAGTGTAGCATGAGACCCCGGCAGCATTAGCTATAGCAGCATAGCTAGAAAGCTAGAAAAAAGAGGAGAACTGGTAGGAAACACAGCCAAGAGGGAGCACATGAGACATTGGCAACCCCCACGAGCGGCAGAAGACAGCAAACCCAACGTCTCTGATCACCATAAGACCTCTTTGACTATGAACCCCCAGCTCTGCCCTTATTCTAAGGCAAGGATGCATGAGTCAAGATCACGAGGGACCGAAGCCTAGTTCAGCCACTCGACACTCCCGGCTAGCGGACAAGGCAGGCAGGCCAGACATGACTCCAGACTCCGGCCCCAGCAACCCAAACCATGCAACCTGGTGTAAATCAAGTCAAAAGCCTGCGTAAATAAGTATGTCTTTAGCCTAGACTTAAAACTTTGGAGGGTGTCTGAATCTCGAACGAAAGTGGGAAGTTTATTCCATAGTTGGGGGGCCATGTATGAGAAAGCCTTTCCCCCTGCTGTGACTTTTTTAATTCTAGGAACTAAAAGAAGTCCTGCACCCTGCGAACGAAGTAGACGAGTTGGATTGTAAAACTCTAAGAGGTCACTCAGATAATGTGGGGCCAGGCCATGTAGAGCTTTATAAGTTATAAGTACCTGACTATGTCCTCCACCATCACACTAGCCAATCCATGCGACTTTACATGTTTACAGGTTCCAATGTATACATATACAGTGGTGCTTGAAGCTTTGTGAACCCTTTAGAAATTTCTATATTTCTGCATAACTGTGACCTAAAACATCATTAGATTTTCACACAAGTCCTAAAAGAAGATAAAGAGAACCCAGTTAAACAAATGAGACATAAATATTATACTTGGTCATTTATTTATTGAGAGAAATGATCCAACATTACATATTAGTGAGTGGCAAAAGTATGTGAACTTTTGCTTTCAGTATTTGGTGTGACCCCCCCCATGTCATACTTCAACTTTGCACAAAGTAGTTTAGTAAGGTAAATTAATTGCTGTGTACATATGGTGCATGAATTCCATGCAAATGACTAACAGACTCAATGGGAGCAAGCTTAAGCCTTTATGAAAGACACAGAACTACAACATAATAACATATCTGTACAGCATAAGAACAGCGTTAACTTTTTTTTTTTATCTACACCAAATACCCAAATTCTATGCATGTCACTGTTTATAGCAGAACTCCCATTTTATGTCTTATATTAGGTTTAGTTCATGTTATCTTAGAAAGCACAGGCCAGAATAGTTAACAGTAACCTTTAAAATTTCCAACAGACACAGCTCATAAGATGGTGCTGTTTTACACTTCAATCTGTCTGTAAACTACTGAGTTGGAAAAGCACAGAGTGAGGAAGAGTGTGTGTATGTGTGTGTGTGTGTGTGTGTGTGTGTGTGAGAGAGAGAGAGAGAGAGAGAGAGAGAGAGAGAGTGTGGACGAGAGTGAAATGGAGTGAAAAATGGCATGATTGTCATTGATGGCCACATTAAATTCAGTTGAATTAGTGGTTAAGTCCACCATGAATGAGTCATTGAATTCTCTGCCCTCGTTGGCCTTTACCTTTTTATTAAGACTTTGAGAAATGGGATGGCTGATACAGTTCAGTCATTCATCTGGAAAGGCTACCTTCTTTACGCCAATATGGCACCGACTTAAGTATTTATTGGCTAAGCTACTGACCTTCCAGTGCAAGAAGCTAGCAAGTTTAATAATGAATGTGCTGGGCTCAAGACAAACCATGACCCGGATCATGATGAAGCAATTGCTAAAGATGAATGAATACAACTGAATGAGGAAGACATTAATACTGACTGTTAGTCCTGTTTCAGACAGGATGTGACAATGTTTTGCTTTTGTGCCTATAATAACTGATGACCGATCACTGGGAACAAATGGAACAAAATGTTAGATAGTTAGCTGTAATGCCCAGTTTCTTATTCTCTTAACATTTCCTGCAGTATGCTTGACTCCTGTACAGAGGAGGACTCCCGACAGGCCAACAACTGCCTCCGTGTGAACGCTGCATGGTTGAACACAGCACACTCCCCATATTTATCCACCAACCTTGCTGCCACCACGGTTAGAGTGGCATGGTTAAAGTTGGTGTTGCAATGGGAGGAATGTGAAACCTCATCCAGCCCTCCATGTCTGAGACACTGCCAAACCTTGAGCTTGGCCTCAAGCTCTGCGGTGGAGGGATGGCATGTTAGACCACAGTACCATTTAAAGCCTTACTGTTTGCGTAATTTGATGGATTTGAGAATTGCCAAGGAAGTCACTTGATCATAATTTAGATTGATTTAATTATCTATTGAGAGAAAGTGCATTCTTATTAAAATCATACCAGAGACCACCTATATAAGACAGGTACAGCACATTTCCAAGTCCAGAAGAGAAGTCATTAAGATGTGGTAATGAAATGGGAAATAGGACATGTACTGTGCCTATTTTGGAATTTTTCTCCAATGGCCAGTGAATTTCACATTGAGGTGGCGCAACAGTCAGAAGAGTAAAGTGGGTTGATTCTGAAAAAGAAACAAGGACTGGGGTCACTTCTGCATTTCCACTTCCAAACAGACTTCAGGTGGAGAGGTGAGTAGTAGTGCAATGAAATCATTTCACTCTTGCACATTGCTGAATTAAATCTGCCTGTGAAACCAACAGCTCCATGCCAAACTCTGTGATAATTCCCTGTAGTGTTTGTTATTTTACAGCATGATAAGTAAAATGTGTTAATTGACTCATTAGTATGCTCTATGGGTGTGCAATATGTATTATATACAATATCTTAATTGTTGTTTTAATGATGTGCAAGCTGACGCGATTGAGTATGTCACTCACTTTACGACAACAGGCAAAAACACACCTTAAGTGTTCACATTTTCACTGTGTCATATAGTAGATAGACCACTGCACGTGCACACTGGGTGCATGCAATGTGTTAGCACTACAAATCAAGCTAGTGCTTTACCTAAAAGCACATGACTGAAGTTAAAAATGAGTGGCAGTCTACGTTGTTAGATTTAATTGCTAGACATGGCACTTTCTCCCTTGCATTGAGGTGGCTTGGCTTTGAAAAGACTTGCTCAAGTTGCTTACTCACATCCTGCGAACTAACCAAAATTTAGAATATTGAGATATGGGAGTCAGCTGTCCATGGAAGGTTTAAACCAGCTACGGTACCAGCATAAAAACACACTCAGTGGAATCATTTTGCAAGTTAGTGCCTTAGGACAAGAAAAGCAACAGGTGGCAAGACATAACAAATGTTGTCACCAGTTATATTACTAAAGGTGGTTCAGATAGATTGGGTTCATATACTTTAGACCCAAGATATATAATGTCAAAATATAATTTAATTAGTGTTATCAATAAAATACAAGAAAGTATCAAGATAATATTTTTTGTCAATATTGACCACCTCTAGTATGCACAGATCAGCAGAGGTGCATAACAGATCCAGTAGTTTTGTAGTAGTAAAACTGGTTGCAACACTGAGTACAGAGAACCAAAGTGCACGATGAAATGTCAGTTTGCTGGTCACAAAGTCTCAATCTATAAATGAGATTACCTTCTGGTAGTCTGAGGGGCAAATCTAGGTAGATGCCAGAACACCACTACCTGCTTGAAAGCATAATGCTAAGAGTTCATTGGAGGAAGATGGATTTTCTGGGGTTTTAGGGTTTGACTGGGTCCATTAGTTCTAGTAAAATTAGATCTCAATGTTGTAGTATCGTTCTAAAAATTCCAATTTTGTGGTAATAGTTTAGGGGAGATCCATGCAGCAAGACAGTGCATCCATGCACAAAGCAAGGTATGTTACAATGAACTGCCAGGTTTAGGCTGAAATAACTTGATTGACCTGCGCTGTACTTGCTTCTGTCCAACACCTTTTGGATGAGAATAGGAACGCTTAATCACCCAACATCATTGGCTGGCATCACTATTACTCTTTTGGCTGAGTGATGGGAAATCTCTGCAAAATCTAGTGAAAACCTATTCAACAAAGGGTACGTTTTCCATACTCATGCCCATGGTTTGGGAATGTCCTGCACATGTATATGTCTATTTTTTCAAAAAATACTTTCTGCTAAAGGTTCTGCTGACTCACTGTTATTTCTCCTGTTCAGGTGAATGTAATTTAAAATGGTGATACCTCACATGGAGTTGAATGCTTTTTGTGGTTATTGCTGCAGCCTTAGGCAGTCTGCCAAGAGCTAGTATTAATGTGTGTTTGTGTGGGCGTGTTGGTATGTGTATGTAATTTGAGCTTTATCCTGCCTACTGCTATGACTGACATATTCATCGTCTGTCAGTTAATGTCAGCCATACCCTTATAATTTTTTTTCCCCCTTCCTTCTGTGATTACATTCCTGCATCTGAGTGAGCACGGGAAAATTTAAATGTAGCACTACATGTAATGTTTTGTTCAATCCGTTTTCATAAAATATTTTAAGTTGCTTGATTGCTTGATGATTAAAGTTTTCACATTTTTATCTTCATCAAATGTCTTTGATGAATCCAATAAAACACAAGCTTAGGTACATTGCAGGCCCAATAAGGGTCACTGATTAAGTGCTGGGAAATGTTCCCCTGGTTAGCTTTTGCTCTCTTACACACAGCCAATTGCGGCTACATGTGATGCTCGACCCACCGGATAGGCACTCTCAGGACTCAAACCCTGGCCACTGCAGTAGTAGTGGTGCTGTTAGACCGTTGCACCACTTTGTACTGTCATAATATGCAGATATACCTTGGTTCTCAAACATCTCGGCACGCATTGGTTCTCTTCATAGAAAAATTTGACTCCGTTCTCATAGTTTGCTCGGTACTCGGTGCACTTGCTTAAACTTGTATGAGTTGAGTGTGACTTGTTTCAGTTGAAACTCGAGTCACAATTCAGTACACAGTGAATCACGTTCACAAGAGCCCTCAGAGAACATCTCTGCTATTTTTATCGTGCCTGCGCACTATGAGTACCTGGTCATGCCCTTCAGCTTAACCAGTGCCCCAGTAGTTTTCTATTCCTTTGTCTACATTGACAAAATTATGATTTACATACCATCTTTTGAGTCCCACAAATTCCATCTCAGCCAGGTCCTACAATATACAAGGTTTCAACAACTAGGAGGCAGTCCAGGAGTGGCTATGTCCTGCCTCTTTCAAAGCTCTTCCTGGGTTTCACCAATTTCTATAAGCAGTTCATTAAGGACTTTAGCTCAATTGTTGCCCCACTCAACCGAAATTAAGGAAGTGTAATCCCTCACCTTCCACCTAAGTCCCCAAGCCACCCAGGCATGTCAATGGTTGAAGAATGCCTTCTCCTCAGCCCCAGTCCTGAAGCACCCTGATCCTACCCATCCGTTTGTCCTGGAGGTGGATGCTTCTGATGTTGGAGTAGGCATTGTTCTCTCCCAGTGACAGGGCAAACCAACCAACTTGTGTCCGGTAATTTTTGATGTTGGAGATCAGGATCTACTAGCCATTAAGTTAGCCCTGGAGGAGTTGCGCCACTGCCTCGAGGGGGCATAACATAGTTCATAGTTTACATGGACCATTGCAATCTGAAGTATATCAGGTCCGCCAAGAGACTGAATCCCCGCCAGGCTCAGTGGTCCTCGATCATCACGGTTTCATCCTGCCATCTTCATTCTTCTCCCATACCATCTGCCGGGACTTTGATCAGGACCAGGATACCACCCTTCAGCAAACTCCCGTTCCAGCCCACTGCCCTGCTGACAGAAAATTTATCCCTACAACTCTCAGTGACCATCTGATTACTTGAACTCGCAGGTCTCAATGTGCTGAACATCCTAGGGAGACTAAGACGCTGTAGCTCCTGGCCCATAAGTACTGGTGAGAAAAACTTTGGCAGAAGACATTTATGACTTCATTTACTCCTGTTCTGTTTGTGCCCAGTCTAAGGTCCATAGAACACTGCCTGCAGGAAAGCTGCAGCTTTCATTACTGATTTGCCTAAGTTGGATGGCCATACTGCAATACTCAACTAAAGTGAGCCACTTTTCCTGTTCTGTAAAATTCATTGCCTGCACCAATTGTCTTCTTCTGTCCAAACTTCTGTGCTTTTAAATTCCTGCACACCTTCCAGCACTTTGGGCTCCCAGAGAACATCCTGTAGGACTGTGGCCCCCCAGTTCACTTATGACTTCTGGCATGTATTTACAGAGAAGTTGGGTACCCGTGTGAGTCTAACATCTGGTTACCACCAACAGTCTATCGGCCAGTGTACACCAACTCTAAGAGCTTGACAAAATTCCAGATGTCCACATCCTTTCATGCATCCTTACTCAAGACTGCAATCTCTTTTTTCTGGACAAACACACTGCCACTCCTTCCCTAGTCAGGGAAATCGATGGCACCCCTGCCTACAACATTGTGTCACCTCATTGATTCCTGCCAGGACTCCAGGGCCTCCAATATCTGGTTGACTGGGAGTTCTATGGTCTTGAGGCGTGCTGTTGGGTCCCTGCCCACCACATCCTGGACCCTGGATTAGCCCAGTCCTCAACATTGCACCCTGATTGTCCGGCTCACACCAGTATCCACCCATCTCATCACTACCAGGGGCATTTAAATACCACTCTCACTGGTTTGCAAAGTTTCATCGTCCCTGCATTCTAGCTTGACCTTCATTCTGAGCATTTTTCATTCACTCCGACTACTGATTTGGTGCAGGAACCCTGCTATATTTCCTAGACTGCATGCATTTTATGAGCTTGATTCTCTGTCTGGATATACTGTTGCTCTGGTTTTTGAACTCTGGACTGTTGTGACTGGACCCTTTTGTTCCTTTGCTCGGTTTATATAAAGATGCATCTTTGAATCAGCTATCTGCATTCGCCTCCCATTTCTGCCAAATATGTTAGTGAGCAGCTGAATTACAACTACTATACATTGTGTATGTCATAGTAAATTTATGGGTTGATTACTAAAAAGGCACTGAACAAAAGTGTTTAGGCAGGTCAAAGTATTAAAGAAACATTTTTTGATACTAATGAAAATAACGTTATGATCATATAAAAAAACAGCCATGCAGCCATGCCTTATTGCCTTCTATCTGGAGAACATAAATACTTAATGCTTAACTTCATTAAATGACAACAGTTCTCTGAGCTGGCTATTATTCAGTTGTCATGTCAAACCATACTAAATCATCTTCTAACTGTTGTAATAACTAAAGCTATTCTTCTAAGATTTCTAGAACACACCCTGTTAACTACTATGTTCTCTTTTGTGTTCTTAATTCCTGTTTGTCCAAGTGTGACTACATGCTGTGTTGTGTACTTGTGTATCCCAAATCTCTCTGCCAACTGGCACTGTAAGCATTGTTTTCTTGCCCTAAGTGCACAGTTTGTATTTTTCATAGTTATTTAAGGTGTGAACAGAGTGGTGATGCACCAGATATTCGGCAACTAAAATCTTTCGGCTGAAAATGATTTATACCGAACAATTATGTATTGATCATGTGATCAAATCACAAGCAGCATGGAGAAAGTTGCTCTTTGTAAATGAAGCAAACATCCGCTGATTTGAAGTAGCGCTCTACAGTGCCTTTAATGTACAGTGTACAGTACAGTACATAAAGTAGTTTTTTGTTCGACTTAATATAAATGTTTATGTGCACGTTCTTTATAAAGAAATTAATGTCCCATGCTGCCATTGCTGTAACCGAGTGTTCGTCTGGTGTGTCTCAATACCTACTGAGTGCCCTTGCTGCCTACTTCCTATGTAGGGCTTTCTAACCGACAGTGGAACCCTAAGACTGGTTTCTGAAACACTCTGGTTTCTGATGTCATCACACACTCTGCAGGTTTTACAGGTCTTGATTTTAGTCTTTGCTGTTTTAACCTTTCTTTAAGACTTCTTTTTGGAGGAATATCATAATGCATGCACATTTTGATTGATGAGATGTGGAAAAAGGATAAGGTAAAATGTGCATAGAAGTTAATGTGAGTACTTACATGAGGGAAAATGTAAGCCCTTCTGTATGAGATCTGTGGTTTAGCACATTTAGCTGGTAACTGGACATATATCTCCTACCGGGCACCACACCTCCGTGGAACAGAATTTACCTCTTATCCCGAGTAGAGACAGAGACTCTGGAGAACTACATGGAGGTGCTGAGGCTCGGTACATATGACAATCCACATCGCCAGCGGCAGCAAGCTTCTTCTTGAGAAGGATGAAAAGAAGGATGGCGGATTACGACCCTGCATAGACTACCGAGGATTAAACGTCATACAAGTACCCGCTACCCCTACTCCTCGCTGCCTTGGAACAACTGAGAGGGGCCACGATCTTCACCAAGTTAGATCTCTGCAGCGCCTACAATTTAATACGAGTACGAGAGGTAGTGGAATGGCCCCGACCCATCACGGTCAAGGAGTTACAGAAATTCCTGGGGTTGGCCAATTTCTACTAGAGGTTCATTCGAGGTTTTAGCAGCGAAGCACCTCCTTTAACATCGTTACTTAACGGTAATAAGAAGGGAATCATGTGGTCCCCTGAGGCAGAGAAGGCCTTTCTATCCTTGAAGAGTAGGTTTATTTCAGCTCCCATTCTGAGGCATCCGAATCCAGACTATCCTTTTATTCTTGAGGTAGATTCATCTTTGACAGGGGTGAGTGCCATTTTGCGCAATGTTAGGGTTCCCCCTCTAAACTTCACCCATGCACATTTTTTTCACGCAATTATGATGTGGGAAATAAGGAACTTCTAGCCATGAAGCTTGCATTCGAGGAGTGGCGCTATTGGCTTGAGGGGGCAAAGTTCCCCTTTATGGTGCTAACAGACCATAAGAATTTTAGAAGATTTGAGATCCACTAGATGACTGAAACATAGGCAGGCATTATTCTTTACCAGATTTAATTTTACAGTTTCATATCATTCAGGGTCAAAGAAAGGCAAGGCAAATGCATTATCCCGCCTGTGGGAGGTTGAGCCAGAGGAGAGGTTATCTACCCCCATCCTAGCACCAGAGTGTATACTGGGACCCATTAGGTGGGAGATAATGGACCAAATACAACACGAGAGAGAGAACAAACCTGCTCCAGTGGACTGTCCACCAGACCGTGAGTTCATACCATCTACCTTACATAAAGATCTAATTGAAACTATTTATTGCAATCCAGGATCTGGCCTCCCGGGCATCGGCAGGACACTGGAGTAGGTGAGGAATTGGTTCTGGTGGCAAGAACTGGAGAAGGATGCCAGGGAGATGGTAATTGCCTGCCCCATTTGTGCTCATTCTAAGACGCCTTGACAATTACCGGCGGGGTTGTTGGAAACCCTGCCCATACCGAATCACCCATGGTCCCACCTGGGTATTGATTTCATCACAGACTTGCCTATTTCACAGAGTAAGGCGACTATTAATGTAACGTGTGTTTCACCTCGGAATACCATCCCCAGTTCAATGGTCAAATGGAAAGAGGCATTTCTGGGGAGCGTCTGCACCAACCAGAGGGCTCCGTCACCCGAATTCTGATAGGCTGCGATTTCCTGTTTGGCGGCCATTTCAAAACGGTATTTATAGCGGATGTTTGGTACGCTCATTGTGAGGTCTCATTGCATTCTTCTTCGATTCTGAGCAGTTATGAAAGTGTATCTGTTTGCTTTACTCATGTATGACCCTGTTATCGTGTTGATTCAGCTTGGCTCTTTGAATGCCCCTTTGGATTTGTTTGCCTTACTGTGTGATCTACTGGCTTTGACCTTGGAATCCTTCCCGACTTCGATTCTGGTTTTGCCTCAATAAACCCACACCTGATTCCAGATCCCTGTCCGAGTGATTCACAACATTGATAATTTCCTTACCCTCTCTTGACAGAAAGGAACATTCAATTCTTCTAGTCCCATGTTTATTCATTCCTAATCTGGAGGAATAAAGTAAAAAGAGAAATTAAACCGAAAATGTCAAAGTTTGTGCTTGATTAAACTGCTAACCCCATCAAAAACATCTTCCATAATGGCCTTCAGCGAAATGTTTCATTTTTTTCTGTTTTGGCCAAAAAAAATTCATTTAGAAAAGAGTGCAAAAGTAATGCTCACACATGCACAATTTCTTGGAATAATGACAAAGCACGTCAACAGAATCCTCATAATATTAAGACACCATGCCAGTAATATACAGAACATTTAATATACAGAATATTTCATAGATGCCTGCTTATATAAAAGTTTCGGAACCATTAACTATTCACTCCAGTGTTTGTTTTCCATTTGATTTACTTCCAGTGGGGTAGTGGGTATGATTATCTTTCGGCATTTAGCATAGTTTGTTTTTTCTTGCATTTGTGTGTCCTTGCTACTTTAACTGCGGCCAGCTGTTGTGAAGCAATCTACATTAGTTGTCTAGGATATTCCAAAGGAAGGGACCTCAATTCCATGTGATGGCCCTAGAGAATTATATAAACATGATGTAGGGTGTGTGATATTTTTTGGGGGGGAAATCAGTAAGCTCCTTTGAATTTGGCTGAGTGAACCGAAGTTCCTCCCATGGTTAGGTTTTGCTAGGATTGGATGTTGATGCCAGACTTGAAGCTGAAAGATGATTAATGATCTCTCACAAGTGCCTTAATCGCTATGAATATCAGTCTCTAAGCCTCTGTGGGCCAAGCTAAAATAAAACAAGGGCTTTGAATAGTTATATCCCTAATAGGATTAGGCCTGTGTTGGCAACTGCTGTAAATAAGTAGTTCAAACTAGCAATGCATTGATCAGATATATTCAGAAACCTCAGCTACAAAGTACCATACTGTTATCTCTCTCTCTGGCACACACACACACACACACACACAAACACACACACTCTCTCTCTCTCTCTCTCTCTCTTTCCATCTCTCTCTCTCTCTCTCACACACACACACTCACACAAACACCACACACACACACACACAGTTTCAACACAAATGTAGAAGTTTTATAAAATATATATTTCTTCTTTTTAAAATGTGTGGACGGTGTCAAGTGGAGTGTTCTCTTAAGTGTGTGTGCGTGCGCACGCGCTCGTCCGTGTGTGTGTTGGGAGGGGGGCATTGGGCTGTGAATTTATGTGTCATTTTGGGAACCAAACCAAGGAAAGAAGTATCAGATATATTTATTTTGTGGGGATATTTTGCTGAAAACTGCAACTCTGACTGAAAAACCAAATAACCTATCTTGTATCTTAAATTTGCTTTATGATACTGAAGTTAAGGTTAGGGTTAGGTGTGGGTGTAGCTGTAGAATTAATTAGTAACAGTAAAATTTTGGTAATATTATCTCAATGGAAAGTCCTCACAATGACAGAAAGACAAATTGTACATTATATACAGACACCACTTCACACACTCAAGACAGATAATACCAAGCATTCAGTATCATCACAAGATGCTGTTAGAAATACACTGGTACTTAATTCATTCCAGAAGGCTTATCAAGAACTGAAACAATGAGTATCGAGCAATTTCTTTTTCCCTTAAGGAATAATGTAAATTGAATTAATCTGTTCCAGACTCTCAGAAACTTCACACTGTATAAGGCATTATATGCATTAATGGGGTTGTATTGTATAGGTGCTCTTTGATTTATGATGGGGATATGTTCTAACAAATCCATCATAAGTTAAATGTATCATGAACTGAGGAGTAGTCTATACTGTATAATAGCAGAGATATGGAAAGGATACTATGGTAATTAAAGATAAGTAAGTTAATATTTAAAACGCTTACATTAACCTACAGTTAGCCAAAATAAACACAGAGCTTATTTTATAATAAAGTGTTTAAAAATCTCATGTAATTTAGTGAGTAATGGATTGAAAGTGAAAATTGAAAGGTTTGAAAATTGAATGCTTACTCTATTGATGAACTCTAGAAGAGCTGCTAAGTTAACTGCAGTCTGTGTTCTGAATCATTCACTTCCTCTTTTGCTTTCGGTTGACTCTTATAAACGAACCTTTCTAAGACCCATGGAGACTTATTTGCACTAAGAATACAGTACTGTACATGTAGAAAAAATAAAGAAAAACACAATAAAAATAGCAGAAATCTTCTCTGAGGGATATTGGGAACCTGAATCACTGTGTACTGAATCATGACTCTCATTATAAACCGTGAATTGAGTTTCGGCTGAAATGGGTCATGTGGCTCGACTCATACAAGTTTAAGCAAGTGTGCCAACTCCCAAGTAAACAACAAGAACCAAGACAAATTTTTCTAGTCAAAATGTGGTTCAAACCAAATTTGACAAGTTCTAAGGTGGTCGAGAACCGAGGTACCACTGTTTTATGAATTCATTCTGGGATAACATGGATGGTCAGATTTAGTATATTACTAGCATATTTACAGTAACATATATACTAAATATTAATGCACTCTGACATTTATCAAAACTGTTTATTCAAATGTTCATTTATATAGTTTGTAATGATAAAACATAGCAAAGCGGCATTTTCACTTGTCTCAGACTTTGAGCCCCAAATATATATGAATTAGAAGTTCACAGAGTCAGTCACATCCTGCTATAACTTATGAGGTATTTTAATATCTGAACATGCTATATAAAAGTGCTATGACAATACGCTGCTCTCCATCACATGACATATGGACAATCCAGAAGGCTATTGGAAAAATAAAAACATTTTGTGGATGGATGAACCCAAAATAGAGCTTTTTTGGTTTAAATGAGAAGTGCATGAGAAGGAGATTATCTCATCTGCAAAACACAGCGGTGGTAGAATCATGGTTCTTGCCTGCTTTGTGGCATCTGAACAGGACATCTTGCCACCATGGATGGAAGAATGAATTCTGAATTTTACCAGCACATGCTAAGGGCAAACCTCAGGATATCTGTACTCGAACTACATCTGAAGAGGAAGTGGATCATGCAGCAAAACAATGACTCTAAGAGTCATTCAACCAAAAATGGTTAAAGTACACTAATGTTTTGGACAAGTCAAAGCCCTGACCTTAATCTGATAGAAATGTCATGAACGATGTTCATGTGAAGAAATCCACCAACAGTTGAAGCTGTACTGTATGCAGGAATGAGCTAAAATTCATCCAAGCTAATTTGCAGGTCTGAACAACAGTTAAAAGCTATTTAGCTATTTATTTAGCTATTTATAGAATTTAGCAGATACCCGTATCCAGAGCGATTTACAACTGATACAATCTTACAGTCCTAGGCTGTTTCTGCTAACCCCCAGGCTGCAGACTGTGGAGTGCTTGACAGAACAGGTGTTCCAAAACACATACACACACACACACACACACACACACACACACACATATTGGAAACAACTTGGGCAGTTCGCCCTGTCTCTTGGAGAAAATGACACCTACCCCAATCAGATACACCAACCTCCAGAACAAATGGATGACTGGGATCAGTGTTTTCTTCAAGCACGGAAAAGTCCGAGTGGTTTGGAGAGACAAGTGGTAGGTGCGGGAATTTATTTAGTAATGGACAGCAACGGGACGATAATGAACCTCCAGTAGGAATTGGCGAACCCCAGGAAACATGGAAGCTCCTTGATGCATGTCAGTTGGGCCCACACCAGGACGTCCCATTATAATCATCATCCATAGTGACATAACTAAAAAAAAGAGATGACCTGATAATGAAATTCGCATGTTCAGCTTTCAAAACCAGTTTATGCTGAAAGAGTCGTTGGAGGCAGAGATATACATTGATGTGAGAGGTTTATTTCCAAATGTAGACACAGACATGATTACAGTGTACAAGACAGAAGCTGGCAAATAAACTATAAATGTAAACACCTACCCAACTGAGATAAGCTATACTAAGACAATGGACATATGTTGGAATTTAAGGTTGGAGGCAGAGGCTTCAGAATCCAATGTCATTGTCTCAAAGTTTTCAGGACACACTAATAAGGACTCAGGTTCAGGACATGCATTTGCAGCTTTCAGAGGCCAAAGAGGCTGCTGGTGATGACCTTGGAGCCAAGATAATTATATATCCCAAGCCAAGATGACTGAATAAGCAGCAAACACAGTGGCCTAAATTCCTGGCACAGTCCCCAAAACAGATGAGGTGGCCTGCTCGGCTGTGGTACCTGAATAGAAATGATTTTCTTAGTAAATGCATTTTTAATAAATGTAGAACAATTTGGGTCCTTGGTTAATTTTTGCCCAGTCCTGAGTTCCTTCTGTACTCCATTGATGCACTGTCAGATAGTGAGACTGACTAGAATGTCATTTTAGAAGGATCATGCTTTATTAATGAGAACTGTCCCTTCATAGAAACCTGGAAAAAACTTTGTCAAATCTTCCTACCTACTTTATTTTTCCATTTTTCTGAGCAGAGTCATTTCTACACTTTTCCACAGTGTAGATCGGAACTTGATCCATGAATATAAATTCAGCAACTGCCCTATCCAGTCTCCTTGCATCATGTGAGTTTTTGTCATATTTCCTGTGTGTTGTAAATGCTTCGGTTATGGTTGGCTGTACTTGTGTTTGCTTACTTTGTGCCTGTCTCTTCTGCTCAACATCCTTCTCATATTGATGCTGTGAAATGACAATTAGGAGATTTTAGTTTTCAGTTTCCTGGTGGATTCCAGCAAATGCTTGAACAGTTCAAACCCAGATATATCTTCCAAGCAGAATTTATTTCATGTGCACAGAGATTCTCAATATAGCTCAAAAAAAGCCATAAGGTTGCTGTACTCACAGACTGCTAAATAGAGCAGGGGCGCAGTCTGTGAGTAAAGTTTACATAGAATTTAAATATAACTTTTCACTATTACAAAACTGGTTATGAGCTATCACAGCGTTATCCTAAAACAAGCTAACGTTAGCCTAAACAAGCTAACGTTAGCCTTCATGAATGGTATGTGCGGAGCATGACAAGAGATGCAGCTGTCTCAGTTCATAAACAATGATGGTTACTTCCCAGGTTACAAACATTTTGACAATACTCTCTCACCTTGAACTCTTTGTACAAGTCTGGTTATCTGTATTTGAGGTGCTTAGCTAAATTTGTGGTGTTTACTCCATTCATTAAAAACGTTCTCAAACACTGTTTGCATATTGGCTTTGCACTGTCGATTAATTGACTCTGATCATAGGACTCAAACCCAACATATTTCCAAATGGTTGTTGTTGTTTTTTTTTTTGACTAGTCACAGCTGGCCTGTTGCTTCTCCTTCTTTTGGCCAGCCAATTCCTCATGTTTTTGTTGTTGAAGCATTCTCATCTACACATGTAGGCTTATTATGCTGCCCTCATGTTGGTCTTTGATACCTTTGGACCTCTGCACCACAAGCAAACAAGAACCATAGCGATTTCAGGATTTTGGTATCGAATTGGTTCTTGTGACATCCCTACTTGACACATAATTGTTAATTTCATATGCAGTATGCATGTTCAAAATTACGTCAACGCCTCTTGTACTTAATAATAAAAATGTAGATAGGACTTATACAGAAAGTTATTGACTTTCAATGTGACTCATTAATTTCTCTTTATTTCATGCTTAACTAGCATATCACAGCAAAACAGCACTTACATTGAAGCAGTTGAAATGTATAAAAAAAAATAAGTTAGAAGGCTTTTTAATAAGCCTAAGTCTCAGTCAGTTTCGAACAATCTAGGACAAGCACGTAGACATGTACAAATCTACTGGGAGATCAGAGTTATAATGAAAGCTGTTCAGTGTATTGCCTCAAAATACTTTGTGATTATATATTTATATCATAAGTGAATAGGACTGCATCTAAAGGAAAAATAGGCTTGTTTAGACCTTTAGAATGTCAGTGTGTCATATGATGCCATATTTCTGATTAATGTGTTTGTGAAATTTCTGCCTGACTAAAGCCACTATGCATAAAAATAATCATTCCTTAATTGCACCCGTCACTGCAGTTTGAAACTGCTTCTGGAAGCAATATCTACACAAGAGCTGTTTGCTTAGTAATGTCATGGTATCATGTATAGGGCCACTGATGTGCTTGTCCGACCACTCGGAAACTTTGAAACTCAACAACCCCTGGCAAGGTAGATCACAGACTTAGATGTAGTTCAACTGATGCCATGAAAGTAATTCTCAAAGATAATTTCTGAGCATCTTAGAGAATTGTGTGGTTCCATTTTTGTCGCCACACTTTGTGGAAGACTTGTTACTCCATCAGCACAAATATGTCCCTCTGTACATAACAAGAAATTGTGAAGATTGCTTTGGATGTATTTGTTTTTTTAACCTCACTTCAACATTAATAGCTATTGTTCACAGGAGCAAGGTTATAACTGAGGCAATTCAGATTCAGCAATCCAGATAATTAATTATATTAAATTGCTTCTCATTTATGATAACTAACTATGAAGGATCTACCACTTGAGCAGAACAGTTCTGAAGCCTCAGCTTGAAGCTTAATTTAGAGGACTTGGACCTTATTGAAAGTTGATTAAGTGATGCTGATTGAGTTGAGTTGACATGAGATCACACTTGAGAGTCACCAGTCTGAAAAAGCAGTATAAATCCTTTAAAGTCATACCAGCAGCCTTAAAGCCATTATTCAATGACTTAATGTTTGACTTGAAGTTAGAAACTCAGAGGAGCGTTCACCTTAGGGCAAGGACTAATCTAACTCGGAGATCACTCTCTCCAGGAAAAAAAGCAGAGGGCGGAATAGATTTAACTCTTTAATTAGGCTTTATGCAGATGAGGTTCTTTCTTATCCATGCATGCCCCAAGCACTTCATCTTAATTTCTCTTTACTTCAGTGTTATTAGCATATCATAACTAAATTTAAGGCGGCTAAAATCTCTGATCTAATATTGAAGCATTTTACTGAGCCTGAGGATCTTGATGTGTATTGAATATCAGTGATCTAATGATGGGTATATTTGTTGTAGGTGATTAGGACTGCATCTAAACACAGAATATGCCTAATTTTAGATAAATAAAACACACTAAACAGTTTCATTTAATTTAGCATTTGAATACAGTTGAACATTGCTGTCTAAGTTTAACCCTAGACAATGGTGATGTATTGAATGTTCTGATAGTCCAAGCCCTATTAATTTCTATTTTATGAGAAATTTTCCACCGTGTTCAGGCATTTTGTAACTACCCTACTTTCAGTGATATCACCACAACACTGACTCTGGTAAATTGCATCGGGCTAAAACTCTCAGTCATCCTCATGTATCTCCCCATATCCACTACCGTTATTGCGTGTGTCTGTAGTATCTGACTTTTTGTAGAATTGGATGCTTTGGTAGATCTGTAAATCTTAACTTAGCTGGATGAACACATTTAATTTGGATATTTGAAGACCTATTGAGCAAGTATTTGAGTAAGAAATGTGTCTCAGTAAACTAAGCATGACAGGTTAATCACATACAGCAGTAGATTGACGTATGCATCTGTGCCAACACTATCATACAACAGCCTTGGTGCCAATACAGTTACTATGCACCAAGACTGACAGGCCTGTGTCTTATGTGATCATTCTGTCACTGTGAAAGCTCAGGTTCCTGATATGTATATACTGTACACACTTTCATCTCTTTGACATGCTTATTCTGATGTCTTCTAGTTTTAAAAAAGAAAATGCTGTATTCTGATTGGTTAATTCTTCTATCAAATGAAGTGTCGGTAGATCTAGTCACAATGTTACCAAACATGATTGCACTAATTCAGCATTAAATGGGATGTCTACTTCTAATGTTTTTTGTTTTTTTTCTTGGGAAGTATAAAACTTACAGTAAGAGACACCAGTTCTGGTGCTAGAGAATCCTGACTAACCAGAAAACCGTACACAGATCCAGTGATACTTTGTTGGCATGGAACATGAAAAAGTAAATTGGTAAACATTTCATACCATTCAGATATGAGTTAAGTTAAACTCTGTGCCATAAAGTATTCTAGTATGTGAATACAATGGAGACAACAGCCTTGTCCTTTATTTATTATATTAAAACACTTTGTTTTCCATGGCTGTATATCTGAAACCTATATGAACTGAGTCCATGAAATGTGGCCTTACAGCCTACATACAGCCTTACTACCTGAGGGTAGTAGGTACTGGACTGCGAACCATAAGGTCCAGGATTCAAATCCCATCTCTGACAAGTTCTGCTGTGTGGAGTTTGTATGTTCTGCTTGTATCTGCATAGATTTCCTACATGCACTGGTTCCTGACATGGATTGTTGCAATGGACTGTTGCCCTGTTCAGGGTTGAGTCCTGTCTTGCACACTGTGCTGCCAGAATTGTTGTGAGTGGGTACTGAAATTGACTGAGTGAGTGACTTTTAGTTAAAATATAAATTGTTTGGAAAAAATATTTTTACTTATTTTAGTATGAACATTAAATACCATAAGATTAATTTTTTATCATCTTAAAAAGAAGCGAGACTTTGTATCTCCCTAGCTGTTCAGAGTTATTTTTTGTTAATGTTTTTTGTGTATGTTTCAAAAGTTTATATACAACTGTAGTAATGGCCACTATGTATTACTCAACAATTTTAAATGTAGTGTCTGACTTTCTGGGGAATTGGGTGATTTGGTAGGTTGGTAGATGATTCTTTATTCAAGGATCTTAATCTGGCTGGATAAGCACATATTTATTGGATATTTGAGTAATTGGAGAGATTGATTTCTTGGGCAAAAGTACACAGTGGTACCTCGGGTTCTGAACCACAAAAATTTGTCTCGGCTCTTGACGTTTGCTCAGTACTTGCTCACTTGAGTCAAGTCGTGTGACGTGCTTCAGCCAAAACTCGATGATTCATGATTCACGATTCAGTACACAGTGATTCAGATTCACACTAGCCCTTGCTCCGTGAAGATTTCCACTGTGTTTATCGCATTATTCTTTATTTTTATATCTACAGTACTGTATTCTTAGTTAAATAAGTCTCCATGGTTCCTATATAGGTTATGTATAAGAGCCAACCAAAAGGGAAACAGGAACTGAATCCTCCAGAGTACAGGCTGCAGTTAGCTTAGCAGTTATGCTAGCACCCGGAGTTCACCAATAGAGTGTTTTGCTTTTACTTTTCACTTTCAGTTCATTACTCACTTAATTACATGAGACTTTTCAGCCATTTATTAGAAAATAAGCTTTGTGTTAATGATTTTGGCTGACTGTAGATCAGTGTAAGCATTAATCTAAGTGTTAATGTGTAATAGACTATATTAAACTCTTCGGTTCATCATACATTTTGAAAATTTTGAACAACTTATGATGGATTTGTCTGAATGTATCCCCATCGTTAATCAGGGAGCATATACAATACAACTCCCAGTAATGCATATAATTCTTTATACAGTGTGGATTTACTGGGGTTCTGGACGGAGTAATTCAACTTATATTATTCCTTATGGGAAAAATTTACTTGTCATTTTCGGTGCTCAACAAGGTCTGGAAAGAATTAACAACGTGAACCGAGGTACCACTGTATTTGACTGAGAAATGTGCCTCAGTAAACTAAGCATGACAGGTTAATCACATACAATTGCATATATATACTTATACATATATATACTGTATATATATATATATATATATATATATATATATATATATATATATATATATATATATATATATGCGATTTGCAATGGCAAAGCTAATTTTTAGGTGGACGCTTTCTTATGTGTTATTCAATGTAATTCCTATGTGAGTTGCAGCTGTAAAAAGCCTTAAAATTTTGTTTTTGTTGTTTTCTTGTGTGTGTCAAAATTTTATATTCAAGTGTAGTAATGGTCACCATATATTACTCTATATTTTTTAAAGGGTCTACTCAAATCCTAGTGGTTTTGCTAGTGGGTACATTGCATATATCTACACACCACGTAGAGTATACCATGGACAGACATTATGATCTGTAGGTTGATGTCTTGTTGGATATAATTTTCTTAATGGAAAATACTATAGATTTACTTCAGACCTGATGCACGAGCCCGTGTGTGCATGTAGGAATGTACAATTGACATATATTAGGTACCTTGTGTATGTATTTGTGTGCATGCCTTCAACAGCAGGTCACTCATTGCTTATTCCAGTCACAGTGTCTTCCCCCTCCTTTCTTTATAGCTGCTGGCAGTAGATTCTCTCCTTTTCATGACTGCTGCCTCTCATTGCTTGTGTAGTGGAAGCTATGCAGGGCTTTATCATTAGCACACAAAGTAGGATTGATGGGCTAGACTGCAGAGCCACCAAGCAGAGAGAAAGAGCCTCTCTGCCCCCTTACACCCTTATTATAGCCCTCCAAGGAGTATTTACCACATTTGATACAGCTTGTGTGGTACAGGTGGCATGCACAAGCTGGGTCTGTGTGGGCATGTTTTGTAATGGCTGTGTACCTTATATGCATGTGTGCATTACAAAGTATATGGGCAAAAGTATGTGGACACCCATATGTGCTTGGGAAACTACTAACTACTGTGAACATTGATATGGAGTGTGTCTTCACCTTGCTACTAATGTTTTGAACTAGATGTTGAAATGTGACTGCTGGGATTAGCTTCTAATCAGCTACAAGATCTTTGGTGATGCAAGGTACAGATGTTCAACCATTACTGTTGAACCAAACTTTGTCACAAATTTGAAAGTGCATAGTTCTTGTTAATGAGATTTTATAGTGTATCACTTCCCATCACTGGTATTAAAGGATGGAAAAAGATCCTGACTACTATTTCTTCTCCATCCAGCTTATCAGTTGGCATTATACATTCGTGGCGGTGAGCTTCATACCTCAGCATTGGGTGCTCGACCATAGACGTCTGGTCATGTTCCAAATAAACAGCTCAAGTATTGATGTTGCTTCCGTAGGCAGGGTAGTGAGTGTCGCAGATGCCAACACACAATATGTGCTTCATGTCTGAGCTTTTGTGGCTCCTAGATGTTCACACATGACAATAACAGTGCTTAAAGTTAAGTGGAGATACTCTAGCAGAGCAATAACTTCACAAACTGATTAGCGATCTCTATTTGAATTTAATCAGAGGCTCACGCGTTCTGACATGTAACTAGTTCTGCTGTTCCTTTGGTTAGAATTCCCTGAGTTCTCTGTGTCGATGGGCAGTCTGTTGCAGGATGATGCTGTGGTTGTGAAAAAGAGGTGAGGCAGAGCGGAGGAGGAATGCAGCATGTCAGATGCTCTTATGCACTATGAAGCCAAAATATGTATACGCAGAGGAACACATTATTTCTAACCCCTGCTAGAGAGCATGACCATTTTCTCTTTAAATTAAAAACACCAAGCTGGCGAAGAGACTTGCCATGGAACATTACTATCAGAAAAGCCTGCTGTAGTGCTCCTTGGGGGAAAGAGAGCAAAAGGGATTGTGGTGATATATATATTTATATATATATATATATATATATATATATATATATATATATATATATATATATATATATATATATATATATATATATATATATAATAGTAAAGAGACTGAGAGAGATGAATTGGAAGACAGTAGAGTAAAAGCTTAAAAGGCTGAATAAATTAAACACAGAGAAGAGGAGCTTTAAGAAAGATGAGGAATGAAGGTGAAAGTGATCAGCAGCATGTGAAAAAGCCAATATGAACATGGAGAAGAGAGAGTGATGAGAAACCCTGAGCTCTATGCTTTTCCTCTCCAAGTACACATTCTGAATAAACAGATGTGGAAGTGATAGCCTGTGGGGCAATAGGAACCCTCAAAACTCACATTCCATATGGCATGGATGAAAAATATGGTTATACTCATTTGGTATTCATATCAGGTGTGCCTATTAGTTCCAAAGGCAAGTTAGCATGTTACATTTTTTGTTGGCCCAAAAAATGTTTATCTACTTGTAGGACTTGTGTGAAAATCTGATGATGTTTTAGATCATATTTATGCAGAATTATAGAAATTTCTAAAGGGTTCACAAACTTTCAAGAACCACTGTATATATATATGCAGTCACAGTGCCCAAAGAACAACTTTACCGTACTAGGGACAGTATTGACACCCCTAATTGCCTTATTTTTAGGTATATTTCTCAGTATGGTATGGAGCAGCTGGCAATTGACTGTTGACCATGGAAAGCCATGGAAGGTTAATGAAAGCAGAGAACATAACGACCCTGTCACATTAACAATCTCAATAACTGACTCACTCCATAACCAGATTTGAAAGTTGATACCTGATGCCCTGGGCTAAAAATCCAGGGATATCATTTAAAATAACAGAAAAATTAATGTCCATTGTAAAACTCTATCCGATATTATTTATTTATATATTTTAACCGGCAGCCAGGGAGTAAAGCAGGAACCAAAGCCAAATCATTGCAGGGCACATGCGTAAACAAACACACACACACACACACACACACACACACACACACACACACACACACACACACACACACACACACACACACACACACTCACACAATAGGACATTTTAGAGGCACCATTTCATGAAACTAGAATACCCAAAGGTAACCAATTTAGACACAGGGAGAACATACAAACCCCACACGGGCAGAGTCTGTGCCAGGAATCAAGCAAGGGATCTCTGGATATGTAAAGTGACAGCGCTAGCCACTGTGCCACCATGCTGCCTATAAATAAATAAGATATTCAGAATAAGTGCTTATACAGGTAATACAGATAGTCCATTGAACAGCCCTGCACAGTGTTAATCCGGTGAACAGTGTCTGGAATAAATTAGAATTTCTAAGGTTTAACACTTGTCTTAACATTTAATTATTTTATCTTAAAAATATTTCCCTCTTTATTATCATTTTCATTAGTAGGCCAGGCCAGATGGTGGCACAGTTTTTAGCACTCCTGTCTAACAACTCCAGAGATCCCTCGGCCGATTCCATTTGCTTTGTCAGTTTCCATCTCTATCCCAGTGTGAATGAGTGTATGTGCGTGCGTGCGTGTGTGTGTGTGTGTATGTGCCCTGTGATGGCTTGGCGCCCTGTATAGGGTTGGTTCATGCCTTATACCTTGTGCTGCCAGTTAGGCCTTGGCTTCCAGTGACCATGACTTGGATTAGTAGGCTGGCGAACTGGATAGCTAATTGGTTCCTATGGGTTTTTCTTGCGCAAGATTTTTGCTCAAATGTGTGAATCCAGCAGCTGCTTTGCATGATTTAATTTGACCACTGACTATAGCCCCTGGCATGTTCAGCCCTGTGGTGTTAAGAGCAAAATTACAAGGTGTTTACTTCCTCAAGTGTTCAGGGGTTTTAAAACTGAATATGAGAAGCAAGGTCATACGAACTGTCATTGTTCAATCAAGTAGTTTACTTGATTAGAGTAGTAGTTTAGCTCTGTTTTTCTTGAAAGACTGATTACATATTGTAGTGTTGACAAAGGCACAGGATCATCAAAACATTTCTTCATAGTAGAATTTTTATTGATAACTTGCCTGTAAGCACACTCAATAGCTCTTACAAGAACTCCTAACAGCCACGAGGAGTGAGTGAGTCAAAGTCCTGACCTTAATCCAATCGAAATGTTGTGGAAGGACCTGAAGCGAGCAGTTAATGTGAGGAAACCCACCAACATCCCAGAGTTGAAGCTGTTCTGTACGAAGGAATGGGCTAAAATTCCTCCAAGCCGGTGTGCAGGACAGATCAACAGCTACAGGAAACGTTTAGTTAGTGTTATTGCACAGGGGGTCACACCAGATACTGATAGCAAAGGTTCACATACTTTTGCCACTCACTAATATGTAATATTGGATAATTTTCTTCAACAAATAAATCACCTAGTATAATATTTTTGTCTTATTTGCTGAACTGGGTTCTCTTTATCTGCTTTTAGCACTTGTGTGACCACTGTATACCCACTGAAAGTTGATGTACCTTTTGATTATTTAATGTATACACTTACAGCATGATAAGATGAGAGACTTAGAACAGCCAGGGTGTTGACCCCACCATGTGGAGCAAGCCTGACAAGAGTCTCAGTGCTTGTCTTCCTTTTGTCTTGAGGGGTCAATTCAAGCCATGCTTCAGTCTCAAGAGGTATGATGTGCCTTTGATTATTTTTTTTAAGTAGAGGGGGATGGTCCATTTTTAGCCTTGTAGGAAAGCAACTGTGCTTTAAATCTTTAAAGTCAGTGAAGGGAATGACATGTTGCTGGATTCGGAATCAGTTGCAGGACCCTGAGGGTACACCCGCAAAAACCTTCCATGAGTACATTGCAGTAGTCCAAAAGATTGGACAAGCACCTGAGTGTCATTTATAAAAAGAAATAGTTGTATTCTACTGATGTTGTAGAGTAGATACAGTGGGGCAAAAAAATATTTAGTCAGTCACTGATTGTGCAAGTTCTCCTACTTAGAAAGATGAGAGTTCTGTACTTTTCATCATAGGTACACTTCAACTATGAGAGATACAATCAGAAAAAAAAGCATCTAGGAAATCACACTGTAGGATTTTTAAAGAATTTAATTGTAAATCATAGTGGAAAATAAATATTTGGTCACCCACAAACAAGCAAGATTCCTGGCTCTCACAGACGTGTAACTTCTTCTTTAAGAAGCTTTTCTGTCCTTCACTCGTTACCTGTATTAATGGCACCTGTTTGACCTCATTATCTGTATAAAATACACCTGTCCTCAGCCTCAAACAGTCAGACTCCAAACTCAGCCATGGCTAAGACCAAAGAGCTGTCGAAGGACACCAGGAAAAAAATTGTAGACCTGCACAAGGCTGGGAAGAGTCAATCTATAATAGGCAAGCAGATTGGTGTGAATAAATCAACTGTGGGAGCAATTGTAAGACATACAAGACCACTGATAATCTCCCTCGATCTGGGTTTCATGCAAGATCTCGTCCTGTGGGGTCAAAATGATCATGAGAACTGTAAGCAAAACGGATGATCCAGAAGAGGATTGGGAGAATATCATGTGGTCAGATGAGACCGAAATAGAACTTTTTGGTAAAAACTGAACTTGTGTTTGGAGGAAGAAGAATGCTGAGTTGCACCATACCTACTGTGAAGCATGGGGGTAGAAACATCATGCTTTGGGGCTGCTTTTTAAGCCAAAACCTCATTCCATCAGTGAGAGCATTGAAGATGGAATGTGGCTGGGTCTTCCAGCATGACAATGATCCCAAAGACACTGCTCGGGCAATGAAGCAGTGGCTCCGTAAAAAGCATTTCAAGGTGCTGGAGTGGCCTAGCCAGTCTCCAGACCTCAACGCCATAGAAAATCTGTGGAGGGAGTTGAAAGTCCGTGTTGCCCAAAACATCACTGCTCTAGAGGAGATCTGCATGGAGGAATGGGCCAAAATACCAGCTACAGTTTGTGCAAACCTGGTGAAGACTTACAAGAAATGTTTGACCTCTGTCATTGCCAACAAAGGTTATGTTACAAAGTATTGAGTTGAACTTATTGTTATTGACCAAATACTTATTTTCCACCATGATTTACAATTAAATTCTTTAAAATCTTACAATGTGATTTCCTGTAATTTTTTTCTCATTTTGTCTCTCATAGTTGGTGTACCTATGATGAAAATTACAGACCTTTCTCTTCTTTCTAAGTAGAGTAGTATAACAACCAGTGGCTGACTAAATACTTTTTTGCCCCACTGTATCTGCATGACATGTACAAGTTAGCAACATAAGTTAGGGATTGTGACTAGTTGTGCAAAACTACACTTGTATGCCCATTTTTAATCCAATCCAGCCAGTTCTTTCTTGTTCCAGAGTTTTTAGTAGTATTCTGCTTTAAACAGTGTTGTACTGCTTTAATCATGATTAGTTGATGGACCATGATTGTTTGATGGCGCTATCATGTGCACAAAGATACACTTCTAAAATGAAATCACTCTGTATTCTGAGAGCAGTTCTGGTCTGGGTTCCATTTAGCTAACAAAGCCCATATCAACAGCACTGCTGTCAACAAAGCTTGTGATCACGCTGTGTCTATGTGTGTGTCTGCATTTATGAAGGGAAAAATCACAGTATTTGGAGTTGTATGAAAAGCATGTATGAGTCCCACTAGAGAATGAAAAGGTACATTAACAAACAATTTTATGCTAAAGAGTATTCACAGCAGGAAAGGCATGGTAATAAGTGTCTCAGTGAGCTTGCTGGGGATGTTTTAACTTTAAACATTTGAGCAACTGCTTGAGTAGGTCAAATTTGAATATCTTCCAACGTTTACTTAAGGTGGAAGTAGTGGGTCAAATGTATTGTTACATTTGCTGGCTAATGAGAATTGCAGTTACCTACTGCTACTAGAGTAGCAGTGTAAACTGCTTCAAATTGTATTCTTTTTGGGGCTTATTTGGTTATGTTCATTTGTCTTTGTAATGATCTCAGTTCAGAATTATCAACTCAGAAAAGAGGCACACTCAAGGCATATTAGTTGGTGAATAAATGTGGTGCTCCTTTCTATACTGGTGACTCCTCTCCAAAGATAATGTTTTTGGGTATGGCCATAAAGTTACTTTTTTGTCTTATTAGTTCAAAGTACTTTATTCTAGAAATCTTGAGGGTCCTCTCAATGCTGTTAGGTGTATTGGAGGTTAGCTATTTTCTTGAATAGGCATAAAAATGGCTTTTTTTCTGGCAGCTCCACCTTGTAGACCATTTCTGTTTAAGTATCTCCTTATAGTGGCTGTACGTGCTGAAATAGCCGCATCACATTGTTTCAGAGACCCCTGTTTAAGATACTTGTGGGTTTTTCTTTATATGTCTTACAATTTTCCTGTTAGTTGTCTCAGGTCTGCCTGTCTGTCTTGGCTTGGTACCAACAAAACCACTGGAATTTTCAGACAACAACAGATCTGTTTCTCCCCCCATATTTATTATCCATCAAATCCAAAAAGAAGGTTTACACCAAAGGCACAAGGTTCCCCTAAGAGCTAGGAAACACCCTCACTACACCCCCCCCCCCTTAATCTATGCTCTATAACTAAATAGAAGAAATGTGTCTTGCATGATCACTCTTAATAAAAAAATAATAACCATATTACAAAATCAGCCAGGAGAATGTCAAATTATGAACAGAACATTATATTAATAATATACTGTATTGTAGTAGTAGTGACTTCCACCTGGATTGGGAAGGCCAGTTGGGGGAAGGGTCCCTTGGCACTGAAATAGTGACCCCATCTGAGTCCTGAGTGATTGACTAGTGTTGCATCCAGGTAAGCAAAAAAAAATTACAAATGCATTTACAATAATTGTCAATTTTGTCTCCAGTCAGCCAGATTGACATCTGATCACTGCATTCTGCATAATGGGTAAATTAGTTCATAAAACTGGATCACCGACTCCCTCTGTTGTTCATTCATTCATTCATTCATTGTCTTATCCGCTTATCCTAGTCAGGGTTATGGGTGAGTTGGTGCCTAGCCGGCAACACAGGGCACAAGGCAGGAACATCACAGGGCACATACACTCATACACACATTCACACTCCATGGAGCACTTTGGAAACACCAATTAATGTAACACACATGTAGCAAACCTAAGACTACACTTTAAATGGATTAATTTTTAATGAATAAACGGGGCACCACCGGATCGTTTGTGGACTGGTAGATCCGGAAACCACATGAAAAGAGAAAAGAGAAATTGATCAGTCTAGGTCTGAATAGTGAATTCAAAGTTATGTTTCTCGATCTTTGTTTGAATGAAACTCTCTCACACCAGGCGGTAAATTCTAAAGGTTATAACAAGTTTATTAACTACAAACAGGGCAATACCAACAGACTATATAATGTAATAATATATTTATCACAGTATTAAAATCAGGAAATGATGGCAAACGTACATATATCACAGTATTAAAACCATGAGATGATGGCAAACGTACATATATCACAGTATTAAAATCAGAAAACCAAGATGACTCTATATGCAACCTATCGGTCTCACAATAATTACCCAGAGTCGATGTTATGAACTAGTTTGTTACGACGTGGTGAGTTATTACTAAAACAAATTACGTTGAACGTGAATAGTATGGTAGAAGCTACTTAGACGTGGATGAGTCTACGTTGAAGCGTGGTTTAAGATCAAACGCAAGGTACGAGAATCAGGGACCCAGAAAAGTCATAAACGGTACTCGCCTGGAAGGTCACTCTAGTGATTTGGGGCATTCAACCCTGGCCCGGCCGTCCAAAAGGCACGATTTTGGGGAGCGGTGACGTCCGTCTTTCGATGCACACCGTTGCTCGGAAAAGGCCTCTTAGCAGCTTAGCTCTTTGGTTTCTTGCCGATGGTGTGACCACGTTGACTTGAGATGACTTGAGATGGCTCACTTCCCAGTTTAGGCTGCGGGCGTTCACGATTCCTCGACGTTTTGCGTGCGTACAACTCAGAATTTATGTTGGCCACAGATAAAGGTGGAGTTGACGCATTTCTAGCACCACGAGCTTCAACAGACTTAAAAAAAAAACTTAGAATCTACAATGTGGTCGAGAGTGAAGGGGTTCCTGGGTGGTTGGTCTGTTAACTATCTTCTAATTCGGCGATACCGAACTACTTAAGACTGCTGGACACAGGAAACTTAACGTAAAATAAACGCGCAAACTTGAGCAAACGAATAACAAAAAGGCTGACACAAAAGTTGCAACTTAGAAGACAAAGAAAAGACTAGACTTAGAAGTCAAAAGAAAAGCACAAAGACTCGAAGCTAAGCTCCCACGCGGTCGGTCCGCGTTGCTTTTGTATGTTCCGGATCGTAGGCGACTGGAGGCGGGGGCACAAGGACTTGCCCTGACTTAGCCAATGAGAAGCTGACTCATCAGTAAATCTCTCCTATCGTGGTTGTGTCTTATTTCACCATATGAGCTACAGACGTTCTTAACTTGGATTAATACATTCCTACATATCTAAGGTGATTAAAAGTATCACATAATAAACAAAAATCCTCAAAGTTACAAGTTTAGTTGCAGACTTCGTTGTAAGGTTCAGATGATCAAAGGCACTTTGAATTGATAACCTAGAACATCGTTAAATCATTCTAACTACAGCACATACATTTGCTATTCCTTAAACAAATAATAATACAATCGATACAAGATGTGGGAAACAGTACATTCTAAATAACAACTTCATTTCTGTTCTTTATAAGTATGAACAAGTATTAAACCCGAGCGATCGATACGTATAGCTAAAACAGCTGTTATTTCTAATCATAACCACTAGTATAGCATAACTGGACCATATTACGTATAAAAATGATCATTATACTAAAACATTAACCAAATAGAGATGAAAATACATGACAAATCAGTAACATGCATATAGATATGATTATATATGTGGGTATGAAAAATATCCCTGATCAAACTCTTTGTATGAATTAGCTAAATACATATGGGTGTGTTTAGACTTATTATGAAGCAAATATCATGTGTTATCTAATTGAGAGGTTCTGGTGAAGATAATCTGTTCCCAGCAAAAGTTTAAATACTATTGTTAAAGTTTGTCTCTTAAAAGGAAGGCAATAGTTTCTTGGTGTCATAAATCCAGGGCTGTCCTTCTGGCGCCAGGCCGACTGAGAAAAAGGGTCGTAAAAGTAACCGAGGTGGATGCATGTTTGCTTTCCTTTGGAGAAATTGGGGCAGATCTCTCTTGGGAAGGGTGAGTCTGTGGTGGACTTGTCAGAAATCCTTTTAAAACTACACATTGGTTTATTTTATGATGGCGAGATGCACAGATTATCTGGGCTTGGCCATGTCCTAAGTTTCTTCTGTTGTTTTGAGAAAAAGGTTGTTTATCTGGCCTGTTATCTTGTCCAGATGTTGGGCCCTTTTACATTCCAAAGAGTCACAAAGTTTTATGGCTTGACAACCGTTCAAACGGAGGGTATAGAGAGTTGAAGGACTGTAATCCAGCTATTACACTACACACATCTTTGTGATGTGTGAGGAAACCGGAGTACCTGGAGAAAACCCATGGGGAGAACATGCAAACTCCACACAGGCGGAGTCGAACCGGAGATCTGTGAGGCGACAGTGCAAACCACTGCACCACCGTGCCGTCCTCCTGTGTTGTTTATTGTTTTTATTTGCAAAATATGGTTGCTACATCAAATATTGTGACTACATAATTCCTTTCAGTTTCTTTACACTAAGAAAAGGCATCAACTTAATGTTCATGTTAAACTTGTTTAAAACAGCGCTGAAGTCATAAGTGCAACTACAGGGCACATGTCAATTTGGGCAGTAATGAGGAAACTGGTGAAAGCCAATCACGTTACAGTTTTCTTTTGTTTTGTTTTTCTAAATTACTTAGAAAAATGAAAATGTGTCTGGCATTTCCAAACTCTGTGTGTCCTCCATTATTGTTTCTCTGGCCATGCCAGGAATGAACATCATGGATGACAAGTGCACTGTTTTAAAGTACTGTGCAGTTAGATGTGTCTTGGCAGAGACAGATGCATTTACACTTTTTTAATATGTGGCTGTAATGTATCTGAATGCAATGAAGTATTTTGAGCAATCACATTCAAAACAGATATCACTGCTTCATGGGGTGCATTTACACATGCATTTTTATGTGGCTTAGCCCTATTTAGATAGAATCCTTATACTCCAGGCATATGAAATGACCTAGTGTAAATGGGGTAAGAGTGTCACAATCACTGTCACTTCACACACTCCCAGCCAAGCCTCCCTGTTGCCATGCTCTAACTCACCTCACCTCCTCATCTACCACTCTCACCGCTCCCACATTTATACCCTGTCTCACCAAACATTTGACGTGAAGTTACATCAGTCCTACTCATTGTGTTACTGAGTGAGCCTGTTTCTTGCCGGTAACATGCCCTGTGCACCAAGCCTGCTTTGTTTTTTGGACTCTGGTTTGATACTCTGCCTGGTAGGACTGTCTTTCTGGCTTTTACTTTGGACTGTCTTTACTCTGATTTTGCCCTGCTCATTTGTGCCGGTTTGCTCACTTTTCTATTCTACTAAGTTTGTTTTCTCATAATAAAATTTTTTGTTGTAAGTGTTTACACTTTAGGGACATTTAAACTAAAGCTTAGACATTGTATTTTTAACCACCTACATTTAATAGAGAACAATACTAGGTCTTTGAACTAAAGTATACTTCGCCATGCTTTGTGTCTTTTTTTCAATGTGACGGGGGATATACGATAGGTTTAAAAACTGAATGTTTTGGGACAAAAATTAAATTGACTGTTTATGCAAATGTGGGGTGATGATCAGTGAAATGTGTTTTACTTGGAGATTAATTATGTTTATACACTTTTATTAGTTTCTTTATCAGAAGTGATAATTCATCCAGTGCTAATTATGCTCACATCAGTGATGCAGGTAGACTACCTCTAGATGAAAAATAGGCAAACTTCTTATGAAATGTGCTTCCATTGAACTATTGTTTCCTTAGTGCTGTCATCAGTCACATTTACTCTGGCACAAACTAATGTTAACAAGGCTTTTAGGAATCAGAAATAGTTATTACATCAATGTGGGTTTTTAGGATTATTAAAGGTGAATAGAGTGTGTTCATGGGCCTTTTTTTGTTTGTTTGTTTGTTTGTTTTTTTATTGAAATTAAGACACAAGATACTCTTTGAACTCAAGTGTAGACCACACATACAACATCTGAAAGGTAAGAGTAAAAGTTGAATATTAAAAAAGTTGTTTTGATTATGGAGCTGACATTATGGAGTGACTTCATTCCACTATCTCTTTCATCTAACTAAGTACATTTACATGTACAGACTTTGCAAGAAATAAGATTTTAGCAATAATTCATTCCCCAGGTTTACAGGCAGTTAAGTACTCTAATAATGAAAGGGGGTTGAGGCTACATGAGCCAGGCTGTATTTGGGGTGTTTTTACTTATAGATATTTTTAAATGAACTCAAATAGTTAACCAGCTACAGTTAATTTTGTGTTCAAATTGTAAGCAAACATTAACAAAGAATGGTCCATGTTCTGGTCCTCCTTTGCACTGATGATATGTCGCACCTTTGGTTCACACCACAGTCCCTTAAAACTCAGACCTCAACTGTGTAACATTGAATTGTAGTGTAGTCATCTTTTCATGTTGCTGCTGTTTGGCTCTGCTATGTTGTATTAAGCAAAAGAGAAGAGAGAACAAACTTGATGTGAAATAACTGTTTGAACTGTTTGGTTGGCATGGAGGAGGAACATTCATAATCATTTGCATATAAAACATATTTCATGAAGAAGGAATAGTTTATGAAGACACTTCATAAAGAAATCTAGACTAGAGTACAGCAGAGGTTTATCAGAATAGAAAATAATAGATCATAGCTTATTTACTACAGAAAGAACACATTTTTGATCATGGCACTACTAACCATTTCCCTACAGAGTCCAACCAACTATTAACAAACTCCAACCCCCAAACAAACAAACAAATGAACCCCCAAACCTATCATTTCTATGAATTAAAAAATGCAAGAAAAGTAGTGGTACTAAGGGAAAGCGATAGGAAGGAAATGGTTTTCGAGTCGTTAAGTTTTGACATGTAAAAATAGTAGAGACATTGAAAATGATGAACACAGAAGTGTGAGTGTGGGATAAACTGTTATAGGTTATTAGTATTTATGACCAGTAGCCACAATGAGAGGTGTATCAAATACAATACGTTTTTGGGCCCATTTAGAGTCTGGGATGAATTAAAATGCTGAAACATGTCAGTTGTGAAAACATCCTGAGATTCTTTCATTAGTCTCTGAAAGTAGTAAATGTTATTCTAAATACAGTTTCCACTAATATGGTGATAGCTTCACTTTTTGAACTAGCTTTTAGATTTTGAGGTCTACTTATAAGCTCTATATAGTTTCATTTCCTGTGGAGAGAATGCATCACAGCTGTGCGACCACCTCTGACCAATCAATCTGTGTTGTTTTTTGTGTATTTGCTTTTGTTTGTTATTTGTTAAGCTTACATGAGTTTATTGTGAAATTGCTTTTGTAGATGTCTTTGTCCACCTTATTCTTGAGACAATGTTCTTGGTTTGAGCATGTAATTCTCTAGATCTGTAATCCACCCAGCCTTTGCCCTCCAGAGGCCAGAGGTAGTGCGTGGTTGTCTGCTTAGACTACCAGTTTCATGTTCCCATTTGTTGATTGATTGATGTAGGTCCATTCCCTAGTCCATTCACTTGCTCTTCAAACTGATTGATGCTAATGGTCTCTCTCCATTTGGAGTGGTGTTTCTGTACTCACCCTATCTGATGGTTCATACTTATGAGTATAGCTACAACTTTGGAAGGACATGATTAATCATTTTTATATTAGGTTGTATCTTTATGTGATACGACTGTAAAGTAGCAGTGTGTTTAAAACAGGGGTTATATGAATTCATTCATTCATTTTCTGTACGTACTTAATCCCATTCTGGGTCATCTGGTAGCACTCAGGGAATCAACCATAGACAAGGTGCCAATCTATCACAGTGCACATGCACACACATCATCACTAAATCACGCTAGGATTCAAATTACCTAAGCCATACCTTTGGAATGTGGGAGGAAACCAGAGTACCCGGAGGAAGCCCACACAGACACCTCATAAGTAGCATGTTAATGTAACACAACAGTGTTCATTTGACATAGTCTTGTGCTGAAGTTTGGGCAACACTGCAGAAAACTGTTTTTGACCAGTCATCATAGTTTTATTTTGTCCCGCGTGCATTGCATTTGGAGATATCTCAGATTTAGCTTGGTCCTGAAAATGTTGTGATATTTTAAAACCTGTATAACCAGCAAAAGATATAATTTGTCTGGAGTCCAATAAGAAGGGAATAAGAAAGATAAGGAAATAAGAAGCATAAGAATAAGAAGGGTATTCATGCTCTGAATAAATTGACTACTATACTAAAATTCAACTGGCTTTAATGGATTTCTTAATCTGATAGCAGCCTTATTCCCATTTAATTGATCATAGAATGATGTTTAAATGAGCACTTGACTAAACAGATAAATGTCAAAATACCGTAATGATTGGAATATTAGCATGTAAACTCACTCCTTCATTCTGTCTCTTTCCCTGATATAAACCAAGTCTAATCTGTGAGAGGTTCATTGCCTGGGCAAGTGTGGAAATTGAAAATTCAAAAGTCTCTGAAAGAGCTGCCTGAATGATCCCAATAAAAGTCAGGCCCTTTAACGATTGGTAGCTTTCTCAGTGGCAGAGGTTAAACATTCCACAACTAGGAGTGATGAAATGTCCCTTAAGTTTACCAATTATCCACACTTTGTGCTCTATAAAATATTTAATTATCTGATATTGGATTCACATTAGGACACAGTGGCAGTTTCCATTGAAATGGTATGACAGGTATACGTGTATATATATATATATATATATATATATATATATATACTGCTCAAAAAAATAAAGGGAACACTTAAACAGCACAATGTAACTCCAAGTGTTCCCTTTATTTTTTTGAGCAGTATATATACATACATCTTGAACGTTGAACATTGACAGTTTATATTGGGATTTGCAGCAAATTTAGCCTGGTTGCAGATATTTGTATCTTAACTGAGAAGAAAGACATTTGAAATAAAAAAAGAAAACACTTGGCTGTGCTCTGTCTTTTTTATGGGCTCAGTAATATACAGTATTATCTTAATCCAAATGGATTTCTGTGTACTGTAGCATCAGCATTCTGGGTGATACTGGACATACAGTGCGATTAGCATGTATTTAATGCTTCTGTAAAAACTCCAAATGATCAGGGGGGTCCCCAAGGGAGGTGGTATGTTTGTCTTAATGTCTTATGGTGTGTTTGTCTTATATGTTTAGTTTGTGAAAGACTGGCAGAAAACAGCTGTGAAAGTCTCTGTAATTTAGTAAGTTGGTGAAGCCGAGTAGACGATTTGTGACAGTGATGTCCAAACATGCCGTTAGACTTTTTGAAGCTCACTAATGACTGGGCAATAGGGAAATGGCTTGGAAGCATGAGACTCATGACACAACAGCTTCGCCAGCAGCCCTTCAGGAAAGAGGTGAAGAGGTTCAGTAGCTCAGACTTTGTTTATCATATTGCATCATGCAACATGATTAAGTGTTCTAAATAATTGACAGTGTAATTCCTCATTAAATGCCATCCTCTTGGCTCCAGAGCATACCAAGGCTTGGTATTTGATCATCTGTTTAATGAGAGCCTCATTACTGTGTAGGATGGTTCAGTTTCAGGGCTTGGGGAAAGATTGTACTTATTTCCTGCCTCTTGGGTATTTTTATCAGCTTTGATTTTCTGGTGGTTGTTTGGAACAGGATGGAAGAACATGGATGATATTAGAGCTAAAACCATTGTAAGTTTCAGTTAAATCTCAAATTCACCTTAAGTTTGTTCCAGACATTATTTCAGATACAATGTAAAGCTGTTGTCAAGTGCCATTGCTTTTTGGAGTGTACTTCTCACATTATTGGCCCTTTAGTTCTTAAGGGGCAATTTTGATTAATTTGATTTTTATTTACATCAATTTCATTTGTATACTGCTTCCAACAATATACATTGCAATACCAGACACATAAGACGGAAATTAGACTCAAAAGCAGCTCTTGATACTGGGACTGGACAATAGGATTAAGTTTAATCACTGTCTAACCAAATATAAAGAAAAGCAAGCAGCATTTTGATTTAGAAGTGCCGTATGTAGCATGTTGTGAATAACTAGAAACTACAAAATGGATTTAGCTGTAACAGTTTGTAGTTAGTGCAGCAGGCCTTCAAGAATGGAGGAGGTACAGAACTGATCGCCTAGAACAATGTGTTTTAGATTCAACTAGAGAGGTGCATTTCCTGAAGAAAATGCGAGTGTGATTGCCACTCTGCAATGGTCGACCTTGAGCCTACCTAAGGGGTCCCATGGGCATCACGTCACCTCAGATTGCACCTACGACTAGACCTGTCGAATTTCGTGGCTGTAGGTCGAAATCTGATTGAGTTACGGTCAGTGACCCGCCAGGGGCCCCAGTGCCCAGCCAGGGATGTCAGGGGCCACAAGGGCATCACATGTCACCTCATCTTACACCCAGAACCAAGCTTGCAAATAAATAATTCAAACAAGAGAAAAGTGTGCTGATATTCGTAAGTCAGGGAATGGCTATAAAAATACCTTCTACTTGAAAATACATGTATCTACATTTAGGCCAGTAGTTCCAATCAACTTGTACTGTCATAAATGTGCCTGGATGAGAATACAATTTTATTTTGCTCTTAGACACAGTGGGGAGATCTTAGGAGAGGTAAAAAAGGATTCCCAAGGATCACTAGAAGAGTTACAGATAAAAGTAGCATATATGGGTCACCAAGTCTCCAAAACTAGCATTGGATGCCACTTTCATGCCAACAGTTTATTTTTCCAGGGCTTTCCTGTTATCTAACCACAAATGTACATGCCTAGAGTTTGGTAAACTAAGACTTTGGCTGTACCTGGTTTTGTGGTCAGATGACACAAAACTTCAGCTTTTTGTCTGAGATGTTAACACAAGTCCTAAAAGTAGATAAAGAAAACTCAGTTAGAACAATGAGACAGAACTGTTATACTTATTCATTGATTCAGGTCATGGACAGATGTACTGACATTTTCCTTTATAGTTTGGTTGTGTAATTCAGGGATCATTGGTCCTTCAGTGATGGCAAGCCCTTCTTCTCAGTATGACTTCCCAACAAAACAGACCCAAACCATGATCCTATCACCACCATGTTACACAGATGGGATAAGGTGCACAGCAAACTTGGATCATTTTCCTCAATAAAAAATGGCCAATGTCATTTGTTTGATTGGATTCTCTGTGTCTACATCTAGGACTTGTGTGAAAATTTGATGATGTTTTAAGTCATATTTTACAAACTTTAGATCATATTCACAAACATTCAAGCACCTCTGTAGTTGAGCGTAGCTAGGCATAAACGTATAAGATAAGATAAGATAAGATGATAAGATAAGATAAGATAGCCTTTTATTATCCCACAGGTTGAAATTTGTCTTGCATGGCAACAAGGGGTGAAGAAACAGAATAAGTACACACACAGACTTTAAAATAATGAAGTACAAAGGACAAAACAATAAAATAGAATATATGAAAAAATATGCAGAATGTACAAATGTAGAAAGAGGTTAGTTTTTTTGCTTTGAAAAATATAGGTGCTCTACTGGGTAAGATGTAGATTGTACAGCCTGACGGCAGTTGGAAGGACAGAGCTGCGGTATCTCTTCTTTGTGGGTAGGAGGGGTTATGCATTATGTATGACAGCTTGGTCATCATCCTTTTTTCCCCAACCACCTCTACTGGATCAAGTGCACAGTCCAGGACAGAACTAACCTTCCTGATCAGCTTATCCAGCTTCTTCCTGTCTGCCATCGAGATACCACTTCTCAAACAGACAACTCCATAAAAAATGGCTGATGCTACCACAGTATTATAAAATGTTTTTAGGAGTGTGCCCTGTATTCCGAAAGACCTGAGCCTCCTTAACAGATGCAGTCTGCTCTGTCCTTTCTTCTACAGTGCCTGTGTGTTGTCAGTCCAGTACAGTGTACTGTTCAGGTGAACACCCAGGTACTTATAGGTATTGACGATCTCAATGTTCATTGCCTGGATATTCACAGGTTTATGTGGGGTGTACTTGGTCGCACGATAATCCACCACCAGCTCTTTGGTTTTATCTGTGTTGATCTGGAGGCAGTTTCGCTGGCACCAGTACATAAAGTTCCTAGTTATTTCCCTCTACTTGCGATACTGTATATACAGTATCTGTTTAATCGCTGTATCCCTGAACCAGGAATAGGGATATAACATGTTTACTAACCCTGACTTGAAGTAACTGAATAAAGTCTGCTTACTTACAGTACATGCTGTCAGATACAGACACTTATGCTTGAACGTATTGGCCAACATGGCTTATTGTGTCTCTTTAAGTCCTTCTTATACATAGTTAAAATGAACTAACATTAATGCACTCACATAAGCATACATACTCAAAGTAAAAAAATTGCAAATGAGACACGCAAGCACCTTCAGTGCAAGGTCCTAATCTAAGCAATTAGTACTCTATAGAAATGCACACAGGAGTGTATTCACCTAACAACTGATGAAGAGTTAATTCTAGCAAGGTGTGATGTTTTCTGACGTGTTAGTGAGTAAACAGGAGCTTTGTGCTAATCCCTGCTACCAGCTGCTGTCTGTCAACCTGAAAACAGTGACACACAAAAAGGCAGGCAGGGCTGCCTCTGTGTTCTATACACACACACACACACACACACACACACACACACACACCTGAATTGTTGCATTACATTAAGGTAGATTACATACACACTTAGTGAGTGGCAAAAGTATGTGAACCTTTGCTTTCAGTATCTGGTGTAAACCCCCACCCCCCACGTGCAGCAATAACAACTAAACATTTCCTGTAACTGTTGATCAGTCCTGCACACCGGCTTGGAGGAATGTTAGCCCATTCCTCCATACAAAAACAGCTTCAACTCTGGGATGTTGGTGGGTTTCCTCACATTAACTGCTCGCTTCAGGTCCTTACGCAACATTTCATTTAGATTTACATTTACATTTACAGCAGTTAGCAGACGCCCTTATCCAGAGCGACTTCCAATTAATACAATCTTACAATCCAAGCAATTGTGGGTTAAGTGACTTTCTCAAGGACCCAACAGTGGCAGCTTGGCAGTTGTGGGATTTGAACCCTGGACCTTCTGGTTCAGAGTCCAGTACCTTAACCACTAGGCTACCACAGTCCTAATTCAATTTCGATTGGATTAAGGTCAGGACTTTGACTTGGCCATTCCAAAACATTAAATTTATTCTTCTTTTGCCATTCTTTGGTAGAAAACGACTTGTGTGCTTAGGGTTTTGTTGTCTTGCTGCATGACCCACCTTCTCTTGAGTTCAGTTCATGGACATATGTCCTGACATTTTTCCTTTAGAATTCCCTGATATAATTCAGAATTCATTGTTTCATCAATGATGGCCAAGCCATTGTGACCCAGATGCAGCAAAACATGCCCCAAACCATGATACTACCACCACCATGTTTTCATCACAGATGGATAAGGGTTCCTATGCTGGAATGCAGTGTTTTTCCTTTCTCCAAACATAACGGTTTTCTTTTAAACCAAAAAGTTTCTATTTTGGACTCATCCATCCACAAACCATTCTTCCAACAGCCTTCTGGCTCGCCCATGTGATCTTTAGCAAACTGCAGACGAGCAGCAATGTTTTTTTGGAGAGCAGTGGCTTTCTCCTTGCAACCCTGCAATGCACACCATTGTTGTTCAGTGTTCTTCTGATGGTGGACTCATGAACATTAACATTAGTCAATGTGAGAGAGGCCTTCAGTAGCTTAGAAGTTACCCTGGGGTCCTTTGTGTCTTTGCCAACTATTGCACACCTTGCTCTTTGAGTGATCTTTGTTGGTCGACCACTCCTGGGGAGGATAACAATGGTCTTGAATATCCTCCATTTGTACACAATCTGTCTGACTGTGGATTGGTGGAGTTCAAACTCTTTAGAGATGGTTTTGTAACCTTTTCTAGCCTGATGAACATCAACAACTTTTTTTCTGAGGTCCTCAGAAATCTCCTTTGTTCGTGATACACTTTCACAAACGTGTTGTGAAGAGCAGACTTTGATAGATCGCTGTTTTTTTAAATAAACAAGGTGCCCAGTCACACCTGATTGTCATCCCATTGATTGAAAACACCTGACTTTTAACCGAGGACACTTGCTTTTGAGGGTGGGGCAGTGTAGCCTTCCTATTACTCTGAATGGTAAAGTGTAGTGATGTGTCGGTCGCGACCGATCCGGCTCTAAGAGATGGCTCTTTGAAATGAACAACGGGAGCCGGTTCCTGATTGTGAGCCGATTTATATATTTTTTAATTTATTGTACATTCCGACACATTGCTGTTTATTGCATTTCTGGTTAGATGCTAAACTACATTTCGTTGCGTTGAGACAGAGAGACAGAGAGACAGAGAGAGAGAGAGAGAGAGAGAGAGAGAGAGAGAGAGAGAGAGAGAGAGAGAGAGAGAATTAAAAACTGTAACCTGGATGCTGCTTTTTCTTTTTTTGCACATTTTTATTTAGGTTTTGTTGAGTGATGTTTTGTTGATGATGTCTTGTTTCCCTGTATATAGTTGCAAATTTACAAATAATGCACATAATCAGAGACCTGAGACCAGATTGGACCTGTAATTTAGATGGGTCTTCGTTTTTGTATTTTATTTTACTGTGTTCCATTGTGAATATATAAATAAACAACATATTAATAATAACAAACATCGGATATTGTGTTTTTACATTAGTAATTCATTTTACACATAATTTGGTAATAAATTAAGCTACAAAAAATCTAAAGAGTCACTTGGGAGCCAAAACAGCCGGCTCTTTTTAGTGAGCCGAGCCAAAAGAGCCGGCTCTCTGAAAAGAGCCGGAATTCCCATCACTAGTAAAGTGCCCTTATCAGAGCTGATATTTGAGTCTTTGTGTTGGGCTGTTTAATAAAGACTGCACCATGGTCAAACTGTCCTCGGTGTCCTTGGTGACTCAACTTTGAGTCACTCGTGCAAAGTTCCACGTCATGGTTCATGCATAGAATTTACTGTATTCGTGTTAGTCAGTTTGGTTTGGATTCGTCCAGAAAAGTGTCCATGGCACGGCCTGCTGGATGCACTCTGCAGTGGCGTTGAAGTGGCACGAACAACACTAACTTGCAATCAGTTTCCACTGAAGCACCCGACATGAGCTGAGTCTGCACTACAATCCGGCTCAGCCACACAATAACAGCGCCAGTTATGAAGCACAGACGCATTCCCTCAGCAAAACGCACGCTCCCATTGAAACAACCAAGCACAGCACGATGCAAAACTGTGAACGGTAGATCCAGTGTCCACCAGCGCAGTGGATGAAACACTATCTGTGTTGCATTCCAGCTTGTTCCACCAGATACTCCAATTGGGCTCTGCTGTGGATACAGATACTCACTTTCTGCTTGTTCATCTTCGTGCACTCATGCTGGGCACGCTCACAAGATGACCACAATTCTTGCATTTAACACGATTCCTCATTCAACTCGTCACGGCCCAGACTACCACCATATCGCCTTCCTCGTTCACAGTGCATCTTGCAGAAACCTTCCACGGAGAATCCAGATGGCCGAGAACCAGGATGTGCTCTACTTACTCAGGCACTGCCAACTCCACAACACTCACTGGTGGCGCAAGCTAAACACGTTGTGTAACGTGTCCGGGGTCAGAGCGGTTAAGGGCACATTCAGCATTAACTCACTCTGCGCCTCAGCCATAGACTCAAGTAAGCCATTGTTGACACATCCACTGCCAGCACGGAAACTCTCTCACTGGGCTGATGCTGTTGCTCCTTATCAGCAACATAGAGCCGCGAGTCGGCATTCTCTCAACAGCGTGTGTGCACACCTCCACACCATTGACACCACACGACATTGGCTCAGTGGCTCTATCTCCCAGGTCTGGGCAAGTCTGGTGCTCTTTACCCAGACCCCAGGGGAGATCCCAATAATTCTGGAGCTGCCGCAGTTCTTCCTGAAGTCGCTCGATCCTTAGCTTTTAATCTCTCCAGGCCTCTAGGGGGTCTCACCATCCCACTTCTGACACCACTGTAGCAACAAGGTGGATGAAGGAAGTACAGCGGAGACATTGTACTTCCAGTTTGCTCATGGTGCAGTCTTTATTAAACAAACCATCACAGAGATGCAAATGCCAGCTCTAATAAGGGCTCTTTATCATTCAGTGTAACAGGAAGACCACTGAGAGACAGCTCAGTTCACTCTCACAAGCAGCATGCCTGAACATGGTAGGTCCACAGCAATAATCTCAAATCAACGTATTCACATAAAACACATTTACACAGGCAGATGAGCAATTTATAATACAGAATGCACATAAAACCTAAACACACATACCTCATGAACCCAAGATCACTGTTGCCACTGAACTGCTATGCATGCATATACAGTGTATATATATATACTGCTCAAAAAAATAGAGGGAACAAGGAGTTATAATGTGCTGTTTAAGTGTTCCCTTTATTTTTTTGAGCAGTATATATATATACACTGTATATGCATATATATGTGTGTATATATGTATATATATATATATATATATATATATATATATATATATATACCCAGTTTTAAGCCTCATACACAGCTGTTTCTTGTTCATTTAATGACTGTGTTTGAACCCAGATATGAAAAGGATGCTCTTTATCGCCTGTGTGGTAACTGGCTAAACATATACCTGACTATAATCCTGCAAAATCCCAGACTCTGTGTGAGTGTACCTAGCAGAATTGATGCTGTTTTGAAGGGAATGGTTGGGCACACCCAATATTGATTTGATTTAGATTTTTGTTTAATAGATAGATAGATAGATAGATAGATAGATAGATAGATAGATAGATAGATAAATAGATAAGCTTATATCTATTAAAGGCTTATATCAGAACCTTCCAAAACATTTCTGCTAGATTAAGGTCAGGACTTAATCATTCCAAAACAGTAACTTTATTTTTCTTTAACTATTCTTTGGTGTAGTGTTTTCTGTGCTTAGTTAGTTGGCTTGCCTGACCCACATTCTCTTTAGAATCAGTTCATGTCCTGACATTTTCCATTAGAATTCATTGTTCCATCAATGATGGCAAGCCATCCTGGTGTAGATGCAGCAAAAGAGATCCAAACTATGATACTACCACCACCAAGTTTCACAAAGGCGATAAGGTTCTTATACTATAATACAAGCATAATGCTTTGAGTTGGTAACATTAGCCTGGATTTCTTGATAACCTTGTGGACTGTTACACAGCTTACACTTTGAGTGATCTTTGCTGATCACCTGGGGAGGGTGACAATCGTATTGATTTTCTCCATTTGTACACAGTCTATCTGACTGGATTGGTGGAGTCCAAACTTTTTAGAGATGGTTTTGTGACCTTTTCTAACCTGATGCACATCAACAACTTTTTTTCTGAGGTCCTCAGAAAAACAACTTGTTTTAGGTCATATTTATTCAGAAATACTGAAAATTGTAAATGGTTCACAAATGTTCAAGCACGACTGTAATTTGACCCAAATACCAATCTGTATATTCAGAAATAGCCACCATAGTTAATGCACTGGGTCTACTGGAACATATCCACATGCTAGGGAATGAGTAAAATGTCAAGCAGGATGTGATGGATAAAAGGAGTCAGACAGGAGAGAGAGAAACAGCAGTGAGGGTTAAGTGGTCTTATCAGTACTGATCCATGATACAAAGTTGATAAGCAGTCTGCGACAAGCCAGCTGGGACATGTATCTGATATCAAAAGGGCAGTGGGGGGGGGGGGGGGTGACTGACAGGCTAGGAATGGCGAACGGCAGAGAGCATATGTGTGTTAAGTGGGATGTCACTCATGGCGGGAATAATGAGTCTGAAACTGCATGTTAGCAGCACACCTATGAACATACACTGCAAGTTACCATGTGCTGTGAAAACAGAATCTTGTACGTTATTCATCAGCCAGACATGTTTTTTTCCTTCATCCTTGTCTCAATTCCTTCTGTCCTTTCTGGAACCAGTGTATACCAGACAGCATTGCCGTTGATAACTCTATTGTGAAAAGTAATGTTCTCTCTGGATTTCATAAACAAGCGTTTTAGCTGAAACAGAGTGCTTATTTGATTTGGAGTGCTGCAGCAGAATATTCCTTTTCACCTACAGTAAGAGCAGGATAATTAAATTCTCACTACGTGTATCTCCAGACTAATGAAAAGCTATTAACAAAACAGCTCTTAAAATGGGGATTTGGTAATAAATGATGCTAAAGTAAGTTAAAAGAAAAGGACAGTGTATATAATGAGACAGTATAACATGGAGAAATGGAAAGAATGTACAGAGTACAAAAAGGGAATCAAGATAGATAGAATTCATGGAAAGAATTTTGTTTTTCCCAGTCAATTAAAGTTTATTACACTCTAAAACAAATACAGCAAGCTTTTCAAACCCTATTTCATGGTTTAAAAGAGGTATATTCTGCCTAAAAACCCTTCTGAGTTTCAACCCTTCTGACATTTAAGCCAAAATATGCAATTATACAGCAACGTGCAGAGCTTAATTTGTGTGAGAGCTGTGTGGAATGGGTCCCCTAGAGATCTTCAGGAACTCTATGCTACGCTCCAGGATCTGTGAGCCAAGATCTGGAAAATCTGCATACCTAAAACAACAAAGTAGAATAGGGTTAAATCTAAAAACACTCTCTACTCCTTATGTAATGCATTATATGAAGCTTGGAATAATGATGTTTACTCCCATTTGCTGCGTTTATGATCCATTATGCACTCATGGTAATACTTTCGAAAATACAACAAACAGAAAGATAACACTACAACAGTCAAGAGACACATAGTTAGTCCACTATGGTTGCAGTTAACATCCGCTATGGTTATGGATCTGTTATGGTTATGTCTGCATGCACTTTTTTGCCCCTTAGCACTAACCCCAAATGACTGTGCCATCAGCCAGAGGACCCATCAGACAAAGCTAATTATTTAGTGAGAAGCTCACATATGATCAGGCATGTTAGTTTGTGTTGTTTATCTGCTAGCCAGATAATGTCATGCTACTGCAAGCAGAGCAGATACCTTACATTCAGTGCACAGTCAAAAACAATAACAAATTGGGGTTCTAGATTTACTTCATCTTTCATTAACTTGAGAGGCCAGGGAAATTTCAAATCAGTTTATAAAAAGAATGGGAGCTTTCCCTAGATATGAGAGAGAGAGAGAGAGAGAGAGAGAGAGAGAGAGAGAGAGAGTGTGCTACTAACCCAGAGTGGGGTCTGCTCGAGGGATCTTATGTGGCCTACTTCCTGCACCACTGGTGTGGTAGCCTGGTGAAGCGACCACTCCTATAAGGTGGAGCTGGAGAAATTGCAAGAAATTTGAAAAAAAAAGGAAATGCCAAAATAGCATTTTCAAACAAAGAACTACCTAATACAAGTTTTCCCATTTCAGAATAGAAAATATAGTAAAATAAATTAAGTTTATGAACTCTTGAATGCCAAAACTTAGGATGTAGTTTGTCACTTTCCTTTCAGTTTCAGCTTAATTATTTATCTTTTAAACTCCCTTTAAACACAGAAACTTCACCATCTTCTGTCTTAGTTTTTAACTTATCACTTTGTCTTTTTCACTTTTATCTCATTCTTTGTTTTCTCTTTTCTTTTTTGTTTTGGTTGTTTGGTTGATTGTTTCGGTTTTTCTTTTCAAACATATTTCATACGGACCATACCACTAATCAAAGTCAAGGCAGTTCTTCCAGAGAAAAATTTTGTGTTTTGGGAAGTTGATTGGTGCACACTGCTGGAGACCCAGCACAGTACCATCATGAAATATGCATGCACATTGTACATTTTCACATTTGAAAAAGATAACCACTGCACTGAGACTTAAATCATATCACCACTTTGTTACACAAATTGGGCCACTTTATGAATAAAATATGAAAGTATGTTCATTCATTAATTTTGGTTACCTTTTTTTTGTTTGTTTGTTTTTATTCTTTTCCTCTTTTTTTCAGAAATTTGTCCAATTCAGTGTTTTTATATGCCAACAATAACATTTTGCAACTACAGTTCTCATCATTAATTCATTCCTGAAGGCTTGCTGAGAAACGAAAACGACGAGTACCGAGCAAATTTTTCCATTCCAGCAAATTAATCCATTCCAGACCCCCAGAAAATCCACATTGTATAAGCATTACATGCATTGTACAGGTGTTCCCTGATTTATGAATGGGATATGTTCCAACAAACCCATCATAAATTAAATGTAACATGAACTGAGTTTAACAAGTGTTTGTTATACTTTATATAGTGGAGCCTATGATACTGTAAGTAATGATAAGCAACTTACTGTTTAAAACACTTGCATTAATACAGTTGGCAGTTGACAAAAATCATTAACACAAACCGTATTTTATAATAAAGTGTTGAAAAATCTCATGGAATTTAATGAATAATGTGAAAAGTCAAAGAAACGCTTACTTACTCAGGGTGCTAGCATAGTTGTTAGGCTAACTGCAGCCTGTTTCCTTTCAGCTCCTTTTGGTTGGCTGTAATTCCTAATCTTTTTAGGACCCATAGAAACTTATTTACACTAAGAATACAGTACTGTAAAAGCACGATAAACCCAGCAGAGTAAGGGCTGAGTAACACATTGAGCAAGGACTATTGTGAACCTGAATCACTGAATCACTATGTACGGAATCGTGAATCATGAATTCACCTGAAACGACTCACACAGTTTGACTCATAAAAGTTTAAGCAACTGTGCAGAGTACCAAGCAAACTACGAGAACCGAGACAAATTTTTGTAGTCAAAATGCGTAGAGAACTGAATTTGATGAGTTCCGAAGTGCTCAAGGACCGAGGTACCACTGTATAACCAACATTAGTGTAATTTTCAGACTAGCTTGCAACCTGCTATTGATATATATATATATATATATATATATATATATATATATATATATATATATAAAATTTAAAAAATATATTTTTTAAATAAAAATTAATAATTGTTAAAACAACACCCGGTATATACACACACATATATGCGTATATACCGGGCATTGTGGGAAAAACACATAGTGATGTCAACAAAATTTTTTCTCAGCTGGCCCTGTGTACTTATGCTCCAGTGTGTCCATACTGCACGTTTGTTGCATTATGTATGTTTTTTGACCTGACCTGGTTCGCATCTAGAAATCGTGTATGGAGTATTGTAATAAGAAGGACTTTCAAATGAAATGTATTTGTTTACATCACATATATGTAACACAGTTTACAAGTGAGCTGCCTGCCTGTACTCACAAATGTCCTTGAATAATGCCTGTTTGTCAGTAGCATGAACACACACATGCACGTACGTTCATGCATATGCACACACACACGCACACACAAACGCACACACATTTGTCTGACTATCCTGGTGGGGACTTTCCGCTGACATAACGATAACTGTAGCTAATTAATGCTACACCTACATTTAACCCTAACCTTAACCTCAATAACCTAATGGAGATTTTTTGAGTCTTTTGGTTTTTCAAAAGTTGCTCCAGTTTCTGTAAAAAAAAAAAAAAAAAAAAAAAAAAAAAAATTTCCTTGTGAGGACCAACAAAATGTTCCCACAAGCTAAAAAAATATCAGATTGTTCTAACCTTGGACATGTGAGGACATTTGGTCCCCACATTGATATATAAACATGACCCCCCCACCACACACACACACACACACACACACACCATTCAGCTAGGATCATTTATTACAGCACTGGCCTGTATAGTTCTGAGGTGTTTGTTTCATATTGAACCATCCAGGAGCGACAGCATCATTACAAGTACATAAGCTTTTGGACATCCCATGCATCACAGGCACACCTTTGAGTCTAATTTAATTCTGTTACTAGAATTTCTTTTAAAGATAATATCAGACCATTATTTGGTAGTCCTGCTGCTCAGATGTGAGGGCTAATCCACAAACAAAAACACAAAATGGCCGACATAGGAAGAGTTAGCAGAATAATGACATTGATTCACAGTTAGGACTAATAGCAAATCTCACAGCCTTGTTTCTGTTTTTTTGTGTCATTCTCACTTTTTTTTCTCACATCACTCTGTCTCTCACTTTCTTTCTTTGGTCTAATGGGTTAAGTAGGGCTTTGGGATTATTAGCTTTGACCCAAATGAGAAGAGACATTTAGAGTTGGAGGAGACAGGAGTGGATTGAAAAGAACCATGACCCACATATTATTCAGTTTAAAAGAAGTTTTCTGTCACATGTGAATTCACAAATCAAGCAGAAATGATTATTCAGCCACAGACACTCACGACAATAGCTTCCGTGTTAGATTTTGCTTGAAATTAATGCAATTTAAGAGATACATAATTTTGCTATTGTTTATTATGACAGACATGTTTAGTACTAGGCCTGTTTATTTCTACCCATAAGAGGATCTGATGTAATGTAATGTAATGTAATGTAATGTAATGCAATCTAGTCTTGTCTGCAAAGCATGTATTTAATTACAGTGCAAGTGAACATGCACCCAAGACAAATTTATGACAGATTTAAATCAGACATCTCAAACCACATTAGAACGTCTGATATTTATAGCTAGATTGTTATACAACTGTATATATCTCTCCAAGTCAAACCCGATGACCTGATCATCCCAAAATATCCCACCAGAAGTCTTGAAGGTTAATCCTTAAAGGCATGTAAATCAATAAAAGATAGCGTAAAACTTTTTAGTTTTAATGTAGCAGCCGTAGAATAAAATAACCAAAAATGAGGAAACAGAGACACACTGATTGTTAAGAGCTGATTTCTTTGATACATAAAGTTGAGATATAAATCTCTACATTGACATTTGACGGTATGACTGTGTAAACACAATCAATTAGGAACTATTTATGTAAACAGGGCCACAGGCTTTGTTAAGACAAGGGAAAATCCGCAGGTCTGTAGAAGTGACCAAATGGCCATTCCAAATGTAGTCACAATTGTGACCAGATTGATGCTATTGTAACAAGGAAATAATTCTCACATAATAGATATTAATCTGAATGAGCTACAGTAGTCCTCTCAGTTAACCCATATTTTGCAAAAACTATTTCAGAGGGTTTATTGGATCTACAACTGATATTATAATAATAATAATAATAAAAAATAAATAAAAATAAAATAATAATAATAATAATAATAATAATATTTTCCAGAGCCTATTCCAGAGTTAACAAGGAACAGATACAAGTTCATCAGGGCTTGAAAACCTCAGAGCTTGACAGCGGTTGCTGTTGCCAAAAAGGAGGATAAATTTCTACTACATTTTGAAACACATAAGTGATCTACATACATATACATATCCATACATATCAAACATACATATATGTCTACATTGCTGCACTCTACACCATGCATATAGCTGACAAGCATATCCACCATCCAACATCTACTTTACTGTATTCACTGGACATGCACCTATCAGGAAAGTGAACTATGACTTACAGTACAGATGTAAAAGAGAAACCGGGCAATACCTGCCACCAATTGTCAGTCAGTGATGAGAAGAATGTATCTTGGCATTTACAAGAACAGCTAGTTAGATTGAGAAGGTTTCTATATAACCTAGACAGGTATGGTGTGGAACGCAGCATATCCACCCTTAAACATTGCATTAAATTGCATCATCTCTTCTTTGGATAGTGTACCTAGCTTTTGAAGCTAGCACATAGATGCCAGAGGCTCAGAATAGCACACTGGCCCTAGACACAGACAGGCGAGTGGGCACCAGCTCAGGCTCAAACAACTGGCTGCATTCGCTAGTGCCTCTGGCACCGTCTGCCCGTTAGTGCTGGGTGATTTATGGGGATTAAGTATGTTTGCTGGCAGCGGGTTACTTATGTCCATCCAATTTACTGCCTGCCCCCTTCTCCTCCTCGTGCTACTTTTCCTCCTTCTCTAGTTCATGCTGTTTACCACCTTTCCTTTGTAGATTCTGGTATAAAGAATAATATTGTTTGTTTCTTTATTTGATTTATTTAACGTCGCTATTGGCATCAATGGCCATTTTAACGACAGACGCAAAGTCATATTGATACAAAAGGTTACTTCGAAGCTATTAATATATACACTAGGATCAGGCAAAGAATAATATAAAAATATCAGTATTATTCTCTTTTTCGAATGTGAGATATGCAAGCTTGTCAAGTAATTTAGTGTGACAGTAATAGATGTCTGAATATGAGTTGTTTAGATAAATTGTTATTTGGTATACTTCAGGTGGTGTTCGTAGGGCTATATAACTCATATGTTAATCTGCTAATAGTGGTAATTTACTGGGAAGGTATTAAGTATGAATGCAATCTAGAGAATTTCTTGGTAGACTTACACAGGTGCAAGCTGCATAATTAGAGAAGACCTGTGCAACTGTTAAAGGATACAAATCTGGAGCACTACCTTTGATCCTTATCCTTAACATTTTTTGGAGTGTAACAGTGTTATACATCAGGGTTTCCTGTGTTCCCACTAGATGCTGAGTACAAGAAGCACTGCAAAGCTTCTTTCGGAAGTCTTTTTCCTTTTCAGTTTGACCTCAGTAAGTTACCTTTAATAACATTATTGATGTTACATGTCTCTGAAAGACCAGACGTACTCTAAGCTACAGTGTCAGTTGCAATGACCTTCTGATGCACACCAGTCTGAAAAGTGTCGTAACACAATCTTATGTCAATACAAATCAGTGTTCCTTGTTTGGGTGTTATGTTAATTTAATATAGATTAAAATAGACACTCTTTATGACAGCACGTCTATATTAGAAAAGTCTTTATATAATATAGTATTTTTCTTATCCTTAATGTAATTTGTAATTCATCATTATTTATTAGTGTCATCACCCATTAACTTTCTTTAGTCAGAACACATGGTCCCCATTTCTAACAAAGAAACAGTGTATTTAACCAAAGTGACAGATTTAATTACCATATCCACTGCATGGTGTGCTCTGCCTGGGTTTTGTTTTGTAGGCATGTCTTTGAAGTGGCATGCACATTTATTAGTAGCATAATTACCGTGGAAATAGATGACTAAATTAAATAGACTTTCTCTGCCTAATGTATGTGGTGCGAGAGCTTCTCTTTAATTCCAGGACTGAAAGAAGCACATCACTTGTGATTTCCTGCCAAATAATTGTGCCAATGAATGTGATTTTAATGCATCTTTTAATAAGACCAGTGGTGTGTGAATATAAAAATTAGACTGGTAGAAGAAAATGCCCCTTAAAAGATAACCACATCAATAGAGCATCATCAGGGGAAAAATAATGAAATGTTATCTCCCCTCAGACATCAGACAGCAACCAGCATTGGAGTGTGGAGCTGCAGTTCTACTTTTAAAGTAACGAATGCCTCAGGACAGAAAAATAGAAAGGTTGATTTTATAAAGATCTTAGGTTATGTTTCCAGACTTGGGGGAGACATTAGTCACCTGTGTCTCTGGCAGGTTAAAGCCAGACACTCGTGCTGTTGCTCTTTCGCCTGCTGTCTTCGCTCCTTTGCTGCATATGTGGCATGTCCCAGAGGAGACCTTAGCCTAGATTTTCAAAATATTTCACTCTTGCCTCAGATAACAAAGCTTTATGACAGAGTGTGTCTATTATAGATATTGTGTTTTTGTAGGTAGGGTGGATCATGGTATCACTTGCAAGAAAAAGGGTTTTAGCCTATTTTTAAACTGATATTTTAGATGTACTTTGACTTACATGCATTTGGGTCAGAAAGACTTCATAATTTCTACCAGGTTAGTCATTACTGTCTACCTACCAATTTTTTCTTATCAAATTTGGGAGAGTTCAGGTTGGCCAGTAAGCTAACACACTTCTACTCCTAAAGGAAAACTCAGTTTTTTACATCTTCCATTGGTTCTTCACAGGACCTGAATGCACCAAATCAATGTTTAAAAATGTAGTAGCACAAATGTTAGTCAGACAAGCAGAAATGTAAAAAATTTTATTTTGCTCTTTGACAATGTTATTTTGACAGCTCCCTGCAGTTTGTCTTCTCCTGTACTGCTAGGCTGAACAGAAAACTCTTTCACACCAGCATCCAATGCAGATACACCTTGCTCAGTCTGTGATGTTGGATGTTGCCAAGTGCCAACTAGTGCCAACTCTGCAAAAACTCCTGCCAATAGTTGGCCACTCAACGGTGGCCAATAGCTAACAGACGTCTTTGTGTATCAGGGTCCTAACACATAGGACTTTATTACGCAACATGGCACAAGGATGGCTGAAAGCCAAAAAGCAAAAGAATGCGACAAATTGACAAAAAGACATAACCAACAATCTTCACCCGCAAATTCATAAGTATGGTGCTCTCTTCCTCACTCTCCTTCTCTCTCTTTGTCTTTCTTTCTCTCGGTCACCTCACCCACTCTCTCTTTCTGTCTCTCAAAGAGATAATGGCTGTAATTGGATGGACTTGCAGGCTCTATGAGTGTTTCTCTCAGATAAAGAGTGCTGTGTGATTCTCTGGTGCTTGACGACATGCTCTCTCCATTTAGAATGAAATGTTCTGCACACAATTGGAGGCACGTGGCCAGACCATGGCTTTGTCTGTGGGCTTTGGGTTCCAGCTTTGGCTATGAAATGGTGGTGTAAATCTTCTCTGCTTGGGCTTACAGGGCACACGTCTCCAAACTGCTGGGAGGAGCTCAAAATCTCAGTACACCCTCCCGGATTTACAAAGATTTTCCTTTCAGAGTGCAGCTCTTTGCAATTCTATGTTAGAGGATAATTCCTTTATCCTTTTTCATGCATCTTGTTGAATTCTTGAATTGTTTGGATAAATTGTAAAGCCATATTGCAATGAAGTATTTGCAGTTAAGCACAAAATCTACCTAATTATGAGAAAATGTTCTTATTTGCTTTGACTGTTTTAATTGTGGTGAGGTGATCAGCTCATCAAGTGAGTGCTGTAGCTCTGAACAGCAGGGCTGTTTGCTACCTGCTAGTGTCTTAGCCCTCCTCACATTCTGCTTGATGTTCCTTGGAGTAGGAATGCTTTTGATCTGCTGTTTCATTTGGGACCGAGATGCCACAGAGATCTCGTTATGTTACCAATTAGCACATGAATGGTACCAGGGGTCAACATACAGGCAGAGAAGTGATGACAGGGGCGCTTAGAAGAGGTCTTTCTAATGGAGTGTCTGGTTCTGCCTTCTTCTGCGCTACCATCATATTACAACTACAGTCAATCTGTTGATCAGCCCTGCACATCAGCTTGGAGAAATTCTAGCCAGTTCGTCTATACAGATAGCTTCAACAGTCTGATATTGGTCTGTTTCCTCACATTAACTGCTACCACAAGATTTCTATTAGATTAAGGTCATGACTTGACTTGGCCATTTCAAAACATTAACTTTATTCTTCTTTAACCTTTCTTTGGTAAAAATGACTTCTGTGCTTAGGGTCATTGCCTTGCTGCATGACCTACATTCTCTTAAGATTTAGTTCATAGACATGTGTCCTGATATTTTCTGTTAGAATTTGCTGGTATAATTCCATTTTTCCATTAATGATGGCAAGTCGTCCTGGCCCATAACAGGCCGAAACTATGATACTACAACCACCATGTTGTACAAATGGGATAAGGTTCTTAACTTAGAGAGTCCTGTGCAAAAGTGACCATCTCCTGGTGCTGCAGAAGTGACTGTGCTGACGTTGTGATGGACTGGCATCTCATCCAGGGCACACTTATGCAAGCAGAAAAAGTTGCATTCAGTAATGAAGAACAGATGAAAGAGAGCACTGAGTTAAAGCATCAATTACAACATGTATGCAGGGTAATTCTAGCTGTTCACATGAAATGTGTAGACAGCATAGGGCCAAATGTGTGACAACTTGTGTGGCAACTTGTCTATAATTCATGCTGGTTTGTTCTTTGACTGGGTAAAGTAATCAATTCTGTGGTATTGCACTATATTGTTAATACAGAAACACTGTAATACTGGACAACAGTTGAATTTGTAGAACCATTAGCACAGCACAATAACATTTTTGTTACAGCAGTCATGAAATAGTCATGACAACAGAAACAATTCAGCTTGAAGTTTAAATGAGTGAGGTGGGAGCATTTTAAAGAACATATTGTAAAATGATCACTCTATAAAGACATTCAATACTTAAACATCAACCTAATGACATGTATCCACTGAGAATCCTAATGTTTGCTTTTGTTTTGTGTGTGTGCAGCCATTACCGATAGAGCTCGAGATGCAGCGTCGAGGCTAGAAATAGCAGGCAAGTGAGAGTGAGGCAACGGGGAAGCCCCTCTGGATGAGCCAGCCACAGGCACCCAGCCACACAGTACAGGAATAAGCTCTTAATATGTCAACAGAGGCCGAGCTCCAGCCTGCCGCCAGACCCAGCGTCAGAAAGGATTCCAAGAGGAGAGGTACGAGCCAGTTTGTGACCATTAAGGTCAACAACAAGTTGGATAAATTCTTGAACATTAATAAATATTTCAAAAATAAATAAATACAAATAAGAAATAAAACAAACAAAAATGCATCATTTACAGTTAGAGCAAAATATACATAACATTTAAATTTATATTTACAGCTTTTAGCAGATGCCCTTCAGAGTGAATTATACAAGAAGTTCAAGTTGAAGTTAAAAATGGGGGTTAACTAGTAGCAGCTCAGAGGTTAAGGCACTGGCCTACAAACCCAAATCAGAAAACAGTTGGAACAGTATGGAAAATACAAATAAAAAGAAAAACACACAGTGTTTCATACATTGACTTTTATTTCATTGCAGACAATATGAACCCAACTTATTTCATGTTTTCTCTGGTTAACCTTTTTTCATTTGTTATTATACATCCATTCTTGCATTTCAGGCCTGCAAAACTTTCCAAAAGAAAACAGCAGGGATGGGAGCAATTAAGGGCTAGCAAAGAGATTTAAAAAAAACCTATATAATGATTTGATTTCAAACAAGTCATTTCAACAGGTGATTTGGTATAAAAACAGTATCCATGAAAGACATGGAGTCTTTGAGGAGCAAAGATGGGCAGAGTTTCTCCAGTCTGTCCACAAGTGCATGAGGAAATTATTCAAATGTTTAAAACCAATTTTCCTCAAAGAAATATTCCTTCTTTTTCCTAACATAATATAATTAAACGATTCATGGAACCTGGAGGAATTTCAGTGTGTAATGGGCAAGGGCACAAGCCTTAGCTGAACGCACATTATCTCCAATCCCTCAGATGGCACTGCATCAACAACTGTGATTCATCAATAGCTGATGGGCCACATGGGCAAGGGATCACTTTGGCAAATCTTTATCAAGCATTACAATACAGCTTTACATTAACAAATGCCACGTAAAACTTTACTGTGCTAAAAAGAGGCCTTATATTAACCATGTCCAGAAGCGGCGTCGACTTCTCTGGTCTTGGAGGCATCTAGGCCCATCACACAATGGAAACATGTATTGTGATCAGACCAATCAGTATTCCAGATTTTTTTGGGAAGAAATGGACGTCGTGTGCAACGTATAAGTATTACAAATTTATAAATGCTTTAACATCCCAACTTTTGCAATGAAATACAGGAATGGATGTGTATTAACAAAAATATGTTGGTCAGATAAAACATGAAATATTGTGGGTTCATAATGTCTGCAGTGAAATCAAAGTCAAAGTCAAAAGTCAAGAACTGCTTTTTTAAAGTTATTATTATTTGCATTTTCCCCACTGTCCCAACATTTTCTGATTTGGGGTTGTGTCAACCAGATGACTGAAGACTTATTTATATAGTTTTCTAAACAATTGTTTTTTAACAATTTTAACAAGTGTTGGTGGGACACTGATTGCTCACAGCTTAAGGTACCGCATTACTGACCAGAAGGTTGAGACTTCAAGTCCCATAACCAACAAGCTGCCACTGCTGGGCCTTGGACCTTAACCTTAGTTGCATAGACGGTATGACATAATATTGCTTTTGTAAGTCAATCTGGGTAAAGATGTTTGATAAATACTGTAAATATAAATATAAATGTACAACAAACAATAACCATTGACTCAGAGTACTGTAGCTTTAGTTTAGTTTAGTGCTAGACACCAAATGGGCAACCACAGGTGATAGTGTCGAGGAAAACTTCCTGGAACTAATGAAGAAACCTTGAACAGAACTTGGCTCAAATGAGGAAAGCACCTCATCCTTCTGTGGGTGATGCTGGACAACAGAATTAAATTCATCAGGCCCAGTCGAACAGTAATTGAATTCACTGAGGCAGCTTTTAAGCCATGGAAATGTCTGGGTTTCTAATTTAAATTGATTAAAAAAAAAAGCTTAACCCTGTAAATAATCGCAGAATGAACATGAACGCACAGTTTTACTCTGAATAATGTGATACAGATGAGTTTGCAAATGCTCAGTGACATCCACATGGTACTTGGATTCAGAGAGCTACTTGCTTGTTTGAAGGGTACACTTGTGCCATTTGGAGCAAAAATGGTTTCCCATTTGGTGCATTAGGGCAAATGGCATGAGTGTCATGGCTGGTAAAGTTCATTTAGAAACCAAATGATGAGCCTTGATGACACTAGTTAATGACTTTCATTTATCACTGTCACCAATTTATGAAGAGCTCCTAATTATCATTAAATGAAATGAAATGAAACTGAAACTCTAATTAACTGCTCACAGTTTCCTGTCAGTGGCAGTCCTGTTCATGCCGCTTACAGTTTACAGCTTGAACTGATTTGGAAGGAAGGAGAAGCGCGAACATGTTCCAGGTCTGCCCTTATTCCCGCAACTGTTACTGGATCCCAAGAGATTACATGAGCTCCAAATGGAAGTGTGTGTGTGTGTGTGTGTGTGTGTGTGTGTGTGTGTGTGTATGTGTGTGTGTGTGTGTGTGTGTCAATCTCGCCTGCTGGACACGTTCCCTAATGGCTAGAAAAATTGTATATCTGTGTCTTGTCAGTGCCAGAGGGCTGGTCCCCATCAGTGTGTGATGTAGTGATGCCCCAGGGTATGCTGTTGTCTCTTTTGTTGTAATCGAGTGTGTGGCAATGTCCTCTTGTGATGTGCCACCTGTCTCTCAGTGGGCACACAGTGCTCCAGTCAGTGTAATTTTGTCGTTGGAACTCTGCTCTGGACTCTGGAGGTCAGACTATAACTGGCACACCTGATGAGTGGGTACCAGATGCCCTAACACTATCACAGAGTCCACATTATATTCTGTAAGTGACTTTGACACACAGCCCAACTAGTAGTGTGGTTCTTTAATGCTCAATTCAACAACAGTGAAAACAGTTTTGCTGGTATTCTGTGTTCCTTTTTGTTTTGAGGTTACTGTCTACTTAGCATTCTTTAAAAATTGCTCCATCTCAACTACATTCCTTCAAAAGTATGTTATTTGGGGGATGGGTTTGGAGCTGGCAATGGATTAAGACAAGTTGAGAGAAGCTCCTAGATGAATTCTTCAAAATTATTGTTTCATCATACATTTTCTACATTTGTTGTGGAACATGTTTTTTAATACACAAAACAATACTTTGCAGAAAGATTGAACTTTGTTATATAAATGGCCGCCAGTCAAATACAGATACTGAGACACTTCAAGTACCAGGCCTAAAGACGCCACGCCAAAAATTTGTACCGCTCTGATCCACCATCCCTCCCACAGAATTGGACACTAAAGGTGGACATTCTTTACTGAATGAGAGTGAAAGAAGGAGATTTAAAAGAGGTTAAATCTGCAATTTCAAATAGCACGATAGCAATCTGTTCTGAAATGGATATTATGAGGACCAATGTCGAAGATGCCGAAGATGACCTGTCAGCATGGTCGGATGAGCTATTGTCAATTACAGACTGCAGTGGTTAAACTCAAACCAGAGATGGCGACCTTGATGGAGAACTGTGAGGACATGGAGGGGAGGATGCAAATATGTAATGTCTGAATCATGGATATAAAAAAGGAACCCGGTTTGGAACCAGGTCATTTTCTAAGCTTTTGAATGAAGTGAAAAAGACATTGAGGTTGTTCACTCACACAGAAATCAGCATCGCCATACTATTAAGATTGTGCTGAAGTACTACAGTGGTGCTTGAAAGTTTGTGAACCCTTTAGAATTGTTTTATATTTGTGCATAAATACGACCTAAAACAACATCACATTTTCATGCAAGTCCTAAAAGTAGATAAAGAGAACCCAGTTAAACAAATGAGACAAAATATTATACTTGGTTATTTATTTATTGAGGAAAATTATCCAATATTACATATTAGTGACTGGTAAAAGTATGCGAACCTTTCAGTATGTGGTGTGACCCCGCCTGTGCAGAAATAACTGCAACTAAACATTTCCTGTAACTGTTGTAAGAATAGGTGTGAAGAGGATTTATAGCAGATAAAGAAATACCAGAAGGTGTGGCATAAAACTGAAGTATTCACTCTTTGTCAACAACAGGTGGCTATACAATTCAAAACAGTACATTAATATCACTGATGTGAAGTGAGATTATCCAAAATTAGACCAGACTTACATCCTACATGAGATAAATGTATACAAACTCACACAAGCTTAATATGTATGGCATTGGATGTGCCCAGGACTATATAATTTTTGGCAAACTATCTTTGACACACTGTCATATTCTAGAGGAACCACCCTCCTCATAACGCAGCATTTGGAGTTGCACCACCTAGTGTTAAACTAAATAAATTCAAATGCAATATGCTGGCCTTTTGGACTCTGTTGGGGAGGCGACTGATATTGTTTAGGTGGAAAAACCCTTTCCAACCATTTTACTCTCAACAGATCAAAGAGGTTATGCAATATCTCAAGTAAGAAGAGATATTCCCTCTGAATGTCTGAACTCAGATTTGATATGATTTGGCGGCCCTTTTCTGACATATGTAGAACACATGATATATGTAAATACAATTCCATAGTATACCCCCTTGGCAATGGGAATGCTCATCCCAGGCCCCCCTTAGCACCGACCCTGATTTCACACCTTCTACAGAGCTTGGGAAAAATGTAGTGCTTGTATGCCTCTGTTACAATTATGTCTAGTGCATTTATTGCACTGTATTTGCATTAATAGATGTGTTCCAAGGTGGCTAATTTAAATCATCAGTGAGTACAATATAATTAATTGGTACCTGTAAAACAGTAAAAAAAAATATATTCCCAAGTAAGCTTGTTTCCAGTAATTGCAGTTTTAAAGAATGTAATATCTAACCAATTACCTAACACCCATATATCTTCTTTCTGTCTCAAAAGAAACATCAATAATCTTTGGCAGCTGGTTGTTGCTAATGATTTTGACCTGCATCACTATTCCCATGGATACTAACCCTGTATGAACCACATTGTCGAAACAGCTGCATCTGTCCCACTGGAAATCATTATCACCTAACCTGTCTTAACCTTCTAGCTCTAACAACAAAGTCACCTTACTGCTGCTAATGATGATGGCAGTGACGTGTTTATGCCAATAAGCTCTGTACAGTGCAATTAATAAGCCTCTTCTCATTTGTACAACTGGAATTCCAGTGGTTAGAATTCAAATTTTCTCTGGTCTAGAGTCTAACAAAGAAACAATGAGCGCAAGCCAGGAATGCACTCTGAACAAAGTGATAGGATAGTACAGCTGAATTATGCTAACTACACTTACCTTTGTCACTCTCACTTTTCTTAAATGTTCATACATATTGAGTAATGGGATCCTTTCAAATGTACAATAATTAGACCAATCAAAGTGTTTTTTCAGATTCATTTTTTGATTGCTCATTCACACATAATACTCACAGATTACCTCCAGCTGAACCAATATTTTAGTGTAAACTCTGTCAGCCATCAAAATGCAACCTTAGTCTGTGTTTCTCAAGGAATGCACATAGTATTTGTTACTCCTGTTGTGTCCTCGTCCTTGGGCTCCTGCAGTGTACCCTTGTTTCCTCTCTCCTCCCCAAAACATGTTTGGATTGGTTTCTCTGTGTTGCCCTCTAATTGTGAAGTAGAATGGGTCACTTGCCTAGTCTGAATATTGTCTACGGCATGTGGTGTGCATGTGTAGGGCATAGTGTGCATGATTTGGTAATGTGTTAGTTTTTACATGCATGTTCTTGTGTAATTAGACATCACTATGGCATTGATCATACATTTACAGTGGGGCAAAAAAGTATTTAGTCTGCAACTGATTATGCAAGTTCTCCTACTTAGAAAGATGAGAGAGGTCTGTGATTTTCATCATAGGTACACTTCAACTATGAGAGACAAAATGAGAAAAAAAATCCAGGAAATCACATTGTAGGATGTTTAAAGAATTTATTTGTAAAACATGGTGGAAAAGAATTTGGTCTCCCACAAACAAGCACGATTTCTGGCTCTCACAGACCTGTAACTTCTTCTTTAAGGAGCTCTTCTGTCCTCCACTATTTACCTGTATTAATGGCACCTGTTTGACCTCATTATCTGTACAAAAGACACCTGTCCACAGCCTCAAACTGTCATACTCCAAACTCAACCATGGCCAAGACCAAAGAGCTGTCTAAGGACAGCAGGAAGAAAACTGTAGACCTGCACCCAGCTGGGAAGAGTCAATCTACAATAGGAAAGCAGGTTGGTGTGAATAAATCAGCTGTGGGAGCAATTGTAAGAAAATGGAAGACATACAAGACCACTGATAATCTCCCTCGATCTGGGGCCCCACGCAAGATCTCATCCCATGGGGTCAAAATGATCATGAGAACGGTGAGCAAAAATCCCAAAACTATACAGAGGGACCTGATGAATGACCTGCAGAGAGCTGGGACCAAAGGGCTACCATCAGTAACACACTACGCTGAGAGGGACTCAGTTCCTGCACTGCTAGGCGTGTCCCCCTGCTTAAACCAGTACATGTCCAGTCCCGTCTGAAGTTTGCCAGAGAGCATATGGATGATCCAAAAGAGGATTGGGAGAATATCATGTGGTCAGATGAAGTCAAAAACTTTTTGGTAAAAACTCAACTGGAGAAAGAAGAATGCTGAGTTGCATCCCAAGAACACCATACCTACTGTGAAGCATGGGGGTGGAAACATCATGCTCTGAGGCTGTTTTCTGCAAAGAGGACAGGATGACTGATCCGTGTTAAGGGAAGAATGAACGGGGCCATGCACTGTGAGATTTTAAGCCAAAACCTCCTTCCATCAGTGAGAGCATTGAAGATGGAACGTGGCTGGGTTTTGCAGCATGACAATGATCCCAAACGCACCGCTCGCACAACGAAGGAGTGGCTTTGTAAAAAGCATTTCAAGGTCCTGGAGTGGCCTAGCCAGTCTCCAGACCTCAACCCCTTAGAAAGTTTTTTGAGAATATCACTGCTCTAGAGGAGATCTGCATGGAGGAATGGGCCAAAATACCAGCTACTGTGTGTGCAAACCTGGTGAAGACTTACAGGAAACGTTTGACCTCCGTCATTGCTAACAAAGGTTATGTTACAAAGTATTGAGTTGAACTTTTGTTATTGACCAGATACGTAATACTCTTTAGGGATGGATTTGTTACCTTTTCCAGCCCGATGAGCATCAACTCTTTTTCAGAGGTCCTCAGAAATCTCCTTTGCTTGTGCCATGATACACTTCCACAAGCATGTGTTGTGAAGAGCAGACTTTGGTAGATCCCTGTTCTTTAAATAAAACCCACTCAGGGTGCCCATTCACACCTGATTGGAATGACCTGATTGACATCCCACTGATTGAAAACACCTGTCATTTCACCTTCAAATTAACTGCTAATCCTAGAGGTTTTCATACTTTTGCCACTCACTAATATGTAAAATAATTTTCCTCAGTAAATAATTGTCTAAGTATAATATTTTAGGACTTTTTTTTAGGATATTTATAGGAAATATGAAATATAGAAAATTCTAAAGGGTTCACAAAACTGCCCTGACTGGTTACTGTAAAAAAATGTACAGTCACCTCAACAATTATTGACATGCCTGATAAAGATGACTAAAAAAGTTAGAAGAAATTCATCTGAATTAGCTGAATGTGCCACAATTCTTGGAACCCCTGTATTTAAAACTTTTTAGAACCACCCTTTGCCAATAAAAAGCACTTCTATAACATCTGTTAAGGTTGGCAAATACAGACCAGATCATTCGAGTTTAGATCAGGGGACTACAATGTGCATGGTGGAAGCCTGAGAGTGAACAATGAACCATTTTGTATTGATTTGGGAATGTGTTTTGGATCATTGTCCAGCTGGCAGGGTTTAATGAAGCCCCAATTTTACCTTATTGACAGAGGGATTTTTTTAACCAGGATTTATTATATCCTGTATTTCATGGCATTCATGATGCAATGTACTTTAATGAGGTTCCCAGGGCTTTTGGAGGAAAAACAGCCCCATAGCATCACAGACCCCTCTGGTTGTTTTGAGTGTAGTCATCCTTTTTTATGCCAAACTTTCTTTGAGTGTTTGCTGCCAAAAAGCCAAATTTTCATTTCATATGATAGCTCACTTGACCATTTATGATTAGATGACAGGAAAGGCTTTTATGGCAAGCCTTCCAAATAATCTGTTTGCATGGATGTTGCGTCTGACGATAGTTTTGGACACTTGATTATACCAAGATGCTACTTTTTCTTTAACTCCTAGTGTGATCCTTGGGGGCTTTTTTGCCTCTCTAACCACTCTGCAATGCAATGATGGAAAAAAATCATTTACACCCTATATTTTATTGAATGTGGTACAACAACAACATATCAAATGGTGCAATTTTACTGTTTTTTTAAATAATATATGCCCATTTTTAATTTGATGCCTGCAGCATGTTAAAAAAGTTGGGTCATGGGCATGTTTACCACTATGTTGCATCACCTCTTCTTTTAATAGCAGTATGTAAGCGTTTGGGAACTAAGGAAACCCATTTCTGTAGTTTTAAAAGTGAAATGTTTTCCCATTTTTGCTTTATATAGGATTTCAGTTTGGAGTTTGCTTTGGCATATGTTTCCTTTCATAATGTACTAAATATTTTCAATTGGTGACAGGTCTGGACTGCAGGTAGTCCGGTATACCACCCAGAGTTTATTACTATGCAGCCATGCTGTTGTAATATTTTTAGAAAATGGTTTGGCATTGTCTTGCTGAAATAATCAAGGCCTTCCCTGGAAAAGATTTTGTCTCAATGGCAGCACGTGTTGCTCCAAAGCCTGTATATGCATTAATGGTGACTTCATAAATGTACAAGTCACTCATACCATGTGCACTAATGCACCGTGATACTATCACAGACTCTGGCTTTTGAACTGTGAGCTGATAATAAGCTGTATGGGCCCTCTCTTTTTTATCTCGTCAAAATGATTTGAAAAATTAGATTTTTCAGGTCATATGACACTTTTCCACTTTGCCTCAGTCCATCCTTAATGAGCTTGTGCCCAGAGAAGACTTATATTTATATATATATATATATATATATATATATATATATATATATATATATATATATATATATATATATATATATATATATATATATCTTCTATAAGACCAATTCTATATGACTACTACAATCTCTCTTTATAATTTCTTTCATTAATTAAATATATTTTGTGAGGGTAGTGCCTATATTCAAGAAAAAGGCAAGGAAGGAAAAAGGCTGACTGCCTAAACAATTTGTGTTAATCCGCTTAATTGATCTGTGTGTTTCTGCATTCATTTCCTGAAAGTAGGATGGTAAGTTGCATCAACATTGAATGTTGGCATAAAAGTGTCAATAAGCATTAGGTCTTATGTAGTGTCAATATTTTGATAAAGAAGAATGAATGTTTTCTCCATATTGCGCATCACAAATGTGATGTTAAGGCTTCATACTTTGCATCACATAGTTTTATTTTGCGCCAGATCTTTACTTAAAAAATGGCGACTGGGGTAATTTTGACTGACACATCAGACAAAGACCCTGCTATGCCAAAGGGCAGACAGTTATAGGAAACAGGTGATGAAAGTTAATATATTAAGTATGTCTCTTCATGTCTTCATTCTTCATGTCTCACACACCTGCATGAAGAATAATCTGAATGATATAGAAACAACTAAAAACGGATGTTTTTCCTCTTTTTTGTCCATTACAATACATATATGTGGAAGAAAAGCAGCACTGATTTTTGTTTGTCTGTAGGATTAAAAGTGATACCCACTAGAGTTCAGATCAGTGTCAAATGCTCCTTATCAGTATACTACTATACTAAATAATATGCCTTATAAAGTTTAGTTCACCATCACCAATGCACCACCAGTGTAAATTAGAAGTTTAACATATTATCTGGTAACTACTGGAATGTTTGCAATATAAAAATTGTATACAAATATCCAGAAAATTAGGATAAGGTTATTGGGGAAAACTGCACAATTGAATGGAGGCTCTAGTACCCTGTGGGTCAACTCTAGCCTACAAACTAGATTAGATACGGTTGGGCATTGGAGGCAGACAAGTTTTGTTTGAAATCCTACAGCACATTTGCCCACAGATGCCATCAGAAGCAACACATGTGGCAGCAGAATGTTTTGCAAATATTGCTGATCTGTTAGTGTCTTTTTTATCATTATTAGGGTGATCTATTGTGTGGATAACAAAACTGTGGGAGCTACTCGTGCTTGCTAGTGTGCTTGTCACTGTGCCTGTCTGTACTGGTTTTTCTGGACCATCCAGAGCATGTTCACCATGTGTGCATGCCCTCACTGAACCACTGCTATCAACAATTCCTAACAGCTAGATCAGAATGGCCTAGATGGTGGGCAATTTTTTGTAAAGACCATCCTGCTTCTGTCAGTCCAATGATGCACCCCCTCTTGAAGTCTATCAACTGAGCAAAATGTCTTTGAGTTCATCATAGAGGCATGTCTAACAGTCAACAATCTCTCACCAAGAGATATACTACCCAAAAGTAGCCTCCAAAAACCTTTTTATAGGGCAGTGGTGGAAGCACTTTTATGCCCTCTTCTGGCAAGATATCTATCTATCTATCTATCCTATCTATCTAGGGGGAGGGAGAGAGAGAGAGAGAGAGAGAGAGAGAGAACTCAAAGAAAAATGTGTGATGCACACATGGTATTAAAAAAGGCAGAAGCAGATGTTCAGTGCATGTGTGGGAAGATCATTTACAGTGTTAGACATTGTGTACAAACAGGAGCAGTAAATACACAGAATAAACAAAGCACATGACTATCAAAAGACAAGAATAAACACTACAGGTAAACAACACAGGACTAAACAACAGGAAGATAGGATGCTAAAGAAAGGGCAAAAGCCTATTGATTGCAGGACTGAAACAGACATGGCTGAAGTTAAGAGCTAACAAACAGGGATAACGTAAAACGGAGAGAACAAAACACACAGAGAAGCTAAAGGGGAAAACAGGAACATGAAGACACACGACAGGAAACAAACTGATGAGACCTATTAAAGAACATAGGAAACAAAGTGGTATATACACTCACCAATCATTAGGTCCGTCATCCTTAATCCTTTATTAGGTACTCTTCATTATTTCTACACTCATTGTGCATTTTATCAGTTCCACTTACCATATGGAAGCACTTTGTAGTTATATTATTACAGACTGCAGTCCATCTTTTTTTAAATAAACTGTTAGTCCCTTTTACTCTGTTCTCTAATGGTCAGGACCCCCACAGGGCCATCAGAGATCATGTACTTTTTTGGGTTGTGGATCATTCTCAGCACTGCCTTGACACTGACATGGTGGTGGTGGTGTGTTAGTGTATGCTGTGCTTGTATTAGTGGATCAGACACAGCTGTGCTGCTGTAGTTTTTAAACACTGAAGTATCACTGCTGGAATGAAAATAGTCCACCAACCAAGAATGTAAGGCCACCAGCATCCTGTAGGCAGCATCCTGTGGGGACTGATGAAGAATTAGGGGAATGACACAAACTGCAACAACAGATGTGCTAATATCTCTGACTTCTCTTCTACAAGAGGGAGCAATATGGTAGATGTATCTAATAAAGTGCACAGTGAGTGAAAACTCCAGCAGCACTGCTGTGTCTGATCCAATTCTACCTGCAAAATACTTACTAACAAATCACGACCACATCAGTGTCACAGTAGTTCTGAGAACGATCCACCATCCAAATAGTACTTGATCAGTGGTGGTTCTGACCATAAGAAAACAAAGTATAGGGAGCTAATAAATTATGCACAGAAACAAATGTACTACAGCATGTAACTGTAGAACTACAAATGACATATGTGGTAAGTTGAACTGATAAAACAGACAATGAGTGTAGAAACAAGGAGGTGTGCCTAATACACTGATCAGTGTGTGTATACTTTACACAATAAAGCTTGTTGCAGTAATGCAGCCACTTGTGATGGGTGAACTCAAAAGCAACTGATAAGTACTTCACCCTGACATTAATAATTGGAATTACACATCCCTGGGTCGGCTCACTGACTGAAGTTTGCATGTTCTCCCAATGTTGGTATAGATTCCTCCAGGTACTGCAGTTTCCTCCCAAATTCCACATACATACTTTAGGTAAATTTGTGCCTCTAAAGTGACCTAGTGTGTGTGCGCGCACGTGTCCTACAATGGATTGGTGCCCTTTCTAGGGTTAGTTCCCACTGTGTGTGATGCGCTGCCGGATAGGCCATGGCTCTCCATGACCCTGAATTGGACTAAGTGGGAATGAAAATGATTCAATTAAATATAATATAATTATTTTTTGCACAAGTGATGTGCTAAATGAATGCAGAATGGAATTTTGCTGATGTATTCTCACCTTTATTTTGAAAATACCATTTTGTATTGTAATCAAGGCAGTGAATACCTGTTCCTTTTTTCTAGATTTTACCACCAGCTTTTCTTTGTAATTTTTTGCCAAAAGCATGGCTACAGATCCCCCACCTTTTTGACTTCCTTCTACAATTGTAGTCATCTGTAATTGAACCAAACAGCATGTCTGCCACTGAGGTCACTTCAGCCCACAATGTCTCTCTCTAATTAAAATGCCATTTAATTTATGTGCCGTCAGCGCTTTGATTACACACCAGGGCCAAAGAGCACAAGAAACAATTTAATTTTATGTTTTGTATCTTGTTCCGTGACCTTGACGTTTACTTTAATTGAAGCAGATTGTCCAGCATGACCTTCCCCAAACGATGGCCTATAGGGTTCTGTAATTAGAATTGAAAGGCATAGGGGAGCAGCATTCTGAATCAGGTACTATTTATTCTGCTGCTCTTCCACGCTCAGTGTTTCATTTATTGAAGAGGAGCTCTAGCTTTGAGTGTGATCTGAAGAGCTTAGCGTTCCCACACACATTATAATAGCATATGGGGATAGAATGAAGTACCACAGTTATATTTGTGTTTCCTGTTATTGGTTGGAGACACGTACTTTCGTGTCATTTGTCAGGTTATGTTAGGTTACAGCTAAATGCACACACTTTAACCAGTTTTACACACAAATATCCCCTTATACACAAATAGCCCTTTGTATGCTGAAAATGCTACCTCCCAACATTATAATGTGTGTGGTCCTATGGTATGCCCTATACATATCTACATGGTGTCTGACAAATGAATAATAAACCAATAATTACAATATGTACATGGTATACTAAATAAAATTTACTAAAATAAATTTAATAAACTGACGAGTCAATGTAAATCTTGATGAGTAATCTATGTAAGCTCCCCAAACAGAAATTAGAAGCACATGTAATTTCTTTATCATTCCACTTTACAACCCCAAATCAAAAAAAGTTGTGACAGTATGGAAAATGCTAATAAACAAACAAACAAGCAAACAAACAAAAAAAACAGCTCTTTAAATGTACTTTGACTTTTATATCATTACAGACTATATGAACCCAGAAAATTTCATATTTTGTCTTGCCAATTTCATTTAATTTGTTTATAAACATCCATTCCTGCATTTCAGGCCTGAATATATATAGGGCAATTTATGGCTAGTAATGAGGTAAAAAAACTAAATAATGATGGGATATCAAACAGGTGCTGTCAAGAGGTGATTATAATCATGATTTGGTACAAAAGCAATTTACACAAAAGGCTGAGTCTTTGAGGAGCAGATGTAGGCAGATGATCTCCAGTTTATCAACACATGTGTGAGAAAATTATTCAAATGTTTAAAAATGTTCCTCAAAGAAAGACTGGAAGGAATTTATATATTTCAGTCCTAACGTTTTCTGATTTTACTTGGTTTGCACTGATTTGTTGACAATTGCATGGACATCCCTGGAAAAAAATGTCATCTGGAAGGAATTAATGTTGCTCTAAAATCTCAATGTACTTTTCTGCATTAATGCTACCATCACAGAACTGAAAATGACCTTTTCCAAGAGCACTCACACAACCACATACCATGACAGACCCTGGCTTTTGGACTTGTTGCTCATAATAGTTTGGATGGTTCTTTTTGTCTTTGGTCTAGAGCACATAGCCTGTATTTCATCCAAAAAGATCTGTAATACTGATTCATCTGACCACAGCACACATTTCCACTGTGTGATGGTCCATCCCAGATGCCTCCGAGCCCAGAGAAGTCAATGATGGTTCTTGATACTGTGCCATCTGAGGAATCGGAGATCATGTTAGGCTTGTGCCTTTGCCCTTTATGCACTGAAATTCTTCCACAGTCTTAAAATTTTTTAATATTATTATGCACTGTAGAGGGAGAAATATGCACATCCCACTTAATATTTCATTGATGTACATCGTTTTTAAACATTTCTATAACTTTCTCACACATTTGTTGACACACATCTGTTGACAAACTGGAGGTCCTCTTCCCATCTTTGCTCTTTTGTCTTTTGTGGATGCTGCTTTTGTACCAAATTATGATTATAATCACCTGTTGTGTGTGTGTGTGTATATATATATATATATATATTGTTTTTATTTTACCTCATTACTTGTCATTAAATTGTCCAAACTTTGGTGGAATATGTTGCAGACCTGAAATGTGGGAATGGATGTTTATTACGAAACAAAATGAAAGTTTACCAGACAAAACATTACATTTGTTGGGTTAATACTGTTTGCAATGAAATAAAGGTCAAAGTAAATGTAAGGAACACTGCATTTTTTTATTTATTTGTATTTTCCATACTGTCCCAGCTTTTTCTGATTTGGGGTTGTAGATAACATGGTTCTTCTGTGGACCTGAGGTGATGACACTGATGATTTTGTAAGCCCGTCCCACCTTTTGCAAGTTCATTTGTGTGGTCCTATTTTCCCATGACAAGAACAGGAATATACTTAAACTATTTTGTGACCTTATGTTGTGACTTGCTGCCTTCCTTCATTCATTCATTCATTTCCCACTTATTCTACTGTACAAGGTCACAGGAAAGCCTACCTGGCATCCATCGTAGGGCACAAACACTTACACACTCATATAAACACACACACACACACACTAAGGGCACTTTAGAGGCACCAATTAACCTAACAGGCATGTCTTTGGACTGTGGGAGAAAACTGGAGTACCCAGAGTAAACCCACGCAGACACAAAGAAGACATGCACTCGGGCAGAGTAAGAAGTCAGGATCAAAACGAGGTTGTAAGGTGGCCGCTGTTGCGCCACCGTGCCACCCTGTGACTAGATTTGTTACCATAATTAGTCTAGACGTTCTTATTACCAGCACCATGATAGTATTAAATCATTTATTGATGATACACAATAATATTTAGTCTTATTGACCCAGGTGTGTTTTTTTGTGATGTCTAATTCCTTTTTTCCATTTATTTAGGTAAAATGGCTTTTTACCACACGCACTGTGCTCTTGCATATGACACAGACATTGTGCTTTACTGGTGTCTTACTTCTCAACTTACATACACAGGTAGTTAGCAGTCTGAAACAGTTACTGTGGATTGGCCAGTGTTCAGTTTTACAACAATATCATAGTTAAGGGCTGGTCAGATATTTTCTGTGTGTGATGTGCTAAGCTGCAAATGAAGTGTCATAAACCCATATTCTTTTGGCTAACCTTTATACTGTAGTTTGTAATAGTGTAACATGGATCGTTGGTACCATGCTTATGCAACTGCAGTATCCTGGTTTGTGCAGAAGGTGTCACATTTTAAAGACAGTATTCTGTCACAGGAAAAAAAAATCGAATAGGCTGCACTTTCCTGTTGTAAGTTACATGCGTCATTCCTTCAGCCCCTCAAGACAAGTGTCTACTGTTGCCTTTCAATCTCTCTCTCTCTCTCTCTCTCTCTCTCTCTCTCTCTCCGTTCCATTGTAATTAAATGAACATTTACATTTGATTATTCCTCTCTGACAATCAGGAATAATTACAGCACACTGCAACACAGCCTGCTGAGATGGGTAAGCAAATAACACACTGCGGAATGATAGTTTGAATGTATGTGTGTTTATGCAAATGTGTGTGTGTGTGTGTGTGTGTGTGTGTATGTGTGTGTGTGTGTGTTCCCAGATCCCAGAGTGCACATGTTAAATCAAATTGATGAATAATTGTTTGTGTGTTTAAGCCAAGGTTGTATCGCTTTTAGAAATTTTTTTGTTTATACGAGCAACATTTTCCTTAAACAGTCAACTGTGTATTATTTTTCCTCTCTACTTTTGTCCCTTCTTTACTCTGGTCATGGTCATGAGAAAATCCAGAACCTATCAATGCATTTGTGGCTTCCATCAAACATCAAAAGCATCAGGAACCATCATACTATGCTCTGAAGTCTTATGGCTTTCCCCTACACACGGTCATACCAGTACATTACTATATATTTTTTTTAATTATTGCGATTTTTCATAAATTTAAAATGTGGAGGCATTAGAAATGACGTGTAGATGGTAGCATTACAGTCGTGTTTTCAGCGGTGTCTGATGAACTTGCGTATCGATTGCCTATCCTATGAACTAAGTCACTGAGTGAAGGTAAACATACTCTGTGCACCAGTCCACCACAGGTGTCCCTGTTGCCAACGTCCAGCCACTGCTCCTTCAGACATGCGCACTTTGTGCCACGCAATATGCCACACAACCCGGTTGCAAGTCACCACCAGGACTCGACCTCAGGTCACCACGGTGCTGGGCAAGTAAATTGAACACCACAAATTGTATTACATTTTTAAAAGTAACATATAAAATAATTAGATCATGTAGGCTTACATTGTGTGTGATATGGCCTTGACTTGCAGTTTAGGCTATGTGTTTAAGCTGACCTCACTATATTATGTCTGTGTAATTAGATTAGCCTCATTAACTCTTGTCTCATAAGGAAAATTGAATGGGCAGCATAATGAAATCACCTCATAGTACTGGGGACATGTTTAAATATAAGTATTCAAACTACAGACATACTGTGTTATAATAATTATCAAATATGATGGCATGAGGTCGAAAATTTTCCATAAGAAAGAATGAAAAGGTTATTCAGAATACCTTTCATCATAGTGGGAAGTAGTAGTTTGAGTGACATACAGCACATTATAGCATGAAAACATATAACAGGACACAACTGTGGAGGGCAACCTGTGGATAGTGTTGCCACTGATTTGACTATAGGAACAGGTTTCATTGTGGAAGTGACTTTCTCAGCAGAATAATCCATCTAATCACCTGTGATGGTGTAGTGATTAGCGTATTAGACTGTATACCAGAAGGTCCAGGGTTCAGGTCCCACTACTTCCAGTCTGCCACTGTTGGGCCCTTGAGCAAGACCCTTAAACTTCAGTTATTTGAATTGTACCTTATAAAAGTATCTCAGTTGTAAGTTATTCTGAATAAGGGTGTTTGTAAGCCCAAATCAAGATTTTGGTAAAATAATTTCTCAAGAGAAGAAAGATTCATAATTGTCTTTAATGTTTAGTGGAAAATAAATACAGCAAATTAGCTCAAATTGCTGTCATTTGAAGGTTTGCTGCTTTGTTTTATCTGTTTTTATTTTTATTTCACGTTTTCATTTTATAGGGATTAATAAATAAAGAAAAAAAATAAAGGAAAGAATAGCCTGGGTGGTGTGAAGGCACTCAGAAATTGCTTATTTTTCAATAAAGATCTGCCAAAGTGTTTTATTCTGTGTATACCAGAAACCTTGCAACAGTCACACATATTTCTTTGTTAATGAACAATCAGCATGGCGACACAAGTGGTTAGCACGGTCACTGCTCAGTTCCAGAGGTCCCAACCTCATGGATGTCCTATCTGCGTCTGTGTGGGTTTGCTCTGGGTACTCTGCTTACCCCTCACATTCCAAAGACATGTGCTAGATCGTTCTTAATTGTTCACTCTAAATTGCCCCAGTATGTGTCTGACTAAAATCATTGTAACTTTGCACCTGTTGGGAATAGCGATTCATGCTGATGAGACGTTACTTAAAATGAATAAAAAACAAAAGAAATTAATGAACAATACATAATTATTTAACATTTAACTTATTAATAAGGAACATTTGCATATATGCATTTGCACATGTTGATGCAAGCTGCTGAGAACTCAGACCAACTTGTTTTGTTTTGTTTTTGTCACTGCCAGATTTGTACACGTGTGGAGAGTTCCATTGTCTCCCTGGGATTTATTTGCTGGATAGGATATTTTCTGTCTAATTGTGTTGCCAAGCAGCATTGTGTTGCATTTCAGCCAGCGAGAGTGATGTGAAGAAGTAGTCTGTGGTCACAATTCCTTCATTTGGAGCTGATGTTTGTTATAGTTTGTGTATAGAAATATTAATGCATGTGTCTTATATTTGGTCTAATTGTTTGTGAGGACACAGCTATGGATGCTACAATTATATTGATTTATTCATGGCTAATGAAGTAATAAGTTTGTGTCTGAAGGGCTGTTCAGTCAACTCCAAACTTGTCCAGGAAATCATTCTTAATTTTAGCAATCTCACTTATGTATTTAGATGACAGTTAAGTGAAGATTGAGAATACTTGGATTGGAAAAGCCATGTGTGACTATTAGAAATGTTTTTTGCCTACAAGCAGTGATCCATCTGATGATCCATGTAATCTCAGCATGATTTGACAATATTCCAAAGAGCATTGTGTGATGTTGCTGAATGGTTGTCTTTCTCTGTGGTCAAGTGTCCCATAAATGCTCAAAATAGTTAAGATCAAGTGACAGTAGAGGATAGTCAGTAACAGTCAGCACTGTTTGATCTTGTTTTATATTCAAGAAGATGTTTCAAGGTCTTGAGATATGGTTGGTGTCTTTATCCTGCTGCAGTGTGAATTCTAATGCACGAATAGCCAAACAACCATTTTCATTGTTGGTCCCAGACTTTTGCCCCCCCACTGTTTATAAACTGTTGTGACAGGAGCACCATTGGTTTGTATCACATAACACAACTCTTTCAGTCCTTCAGGCACTAAACCCTTGCTTGCTCTTTGAGCGAAACCAAGACCCTTCTCTGTGCTATTAGGCCCCAGGCCCATTTAGGCTCAATCCAGACCTAGTGGTCCATACCCGACAGCCCTCACTTAGGCAGAGACCATAGATGTACCTTGATGCTCAGCTTTGAGAACCAGTGCTGTACTAGCTGAGCTTCCCTGGTTTGTCTACACCCTCTGGTGAGGTCTTGTGAGACACTCTTATCGTGTTACATACATGTAATGAGAAAACTGTGACATCACAGGGATCAAATTTAGGAGCACACGGAAACAAACAAATCGTGTCCTTCATTCCCACAAATAAGATCGTCTCCCCCTTGTAATGAATGACTGTCAGAATGATGTAGCTACTGGGCTGTTTCTGGCACCTTAATCGTGACATGGCTCCCTTCTGACAAACAGCAGGCTGATCAGTTACAGTTACAGTCCTCCTATAAATACCTCCATTTCTCTTCACTTTCTTGTAGGGCCTCTGCACTCTTCCTCTCTTTTCCCCTGTATCCTTGCTCCTGTTCCCCCCATGCTCTTTGTCATGGTTTGTCTGCTCTTGTTCTTGTTTACATGAATTCCTCTATGTCTAGTGTGTTTCCTCTATGTTAGCCTAGCCTCTTTGTTTAGCTTCTGTATGTGTGTTAGCATTAGCTTATTAGTCCTCCTGTTTGTATAAGCGCTTTTTTTGTTTATGTTAGCACATTGTCTGTTAGCATTAGGTCTTTGTCTGTTTGTATTTTCTCAGTCCCCATGTTAGCCACTGTGTATTCCAGTCCTGAGTCTTACCACTTTTGGATCTCTCTCTCTCTGTATTAGAATTGTTTGTTAGCATCTACATTAGTATTAGCTTAGTCTGTACATAACTTGGCAGTTGCCAACTCCATGTTGGTGCACGCACCTACCCAATCCACAATGGTGCCTGTGCCTGCCCGCAGAACATCAGCTCCTGTACCTGCCAGCTCCTTGTCAGTGCCAGCATGGGTACTCAATGGGTTTGGCAACTGAGATATCAGGGCATAGAGGGTAATCTAAATATACAGACTCCACAACATTCGCCCAGGGTCTCAAAGTACTTGGATCCTGGGGAGGGGCGTGTGAGGCCCCTAAGGTTCCTGATCTATTCTTGATACACGGCCCCTGCTTGACCCTTGTATTAAGGGCGCCTGTTGTTCCTATTTTCGCTCCATCGGTTCCCTTCTTGACTCCTGCCAAGGCGCATGTGATTCCTGTCTTGACCCCTGTATTGGCTCCTGTGGTTCCTGCCTAAATTCTTTTGTCGACTCCAGTGATCCCTGTTTGGACATCTAGTTTCACCACCTGCGGCTCCCGAATCTCCTGCATTGCTGACTTTGGCTCCCAACGCTCCTGTGTCTCCAACTACAATTATTGTGGCTCCTGCCTCATCAAAAAGAGAAATACACATTTCAATTTCAGTTTCAGAGCTGAGATAACATTAGATAACATTGGAATGCTAGCTAAAGTTTGGTACTGTTTTGTCAGTGTTCAAACTGGAATGATAAAGAATAAGTGGACAGATTGCAGTGAGTTAGGTTTATAGTATATATCAAATGAAAAATAAATAGTCTAGATGGAAAGCATAGAGGTCAGCTTTTCGATTTGACAGACAGTAAGCTGGTGAATTTGGCCATTGTAATTTTTTCATGCATGCAGGGCAAATATGCAGTTACATTTGGTATGAATCAGAGCACACATCAGCCAGGATAAGCCCCCTGGACTTTTGATTTGTCCATGCAGTGTTAATTAAAAGTCTTCTGAATAGGCTTCTGTTAATATGAGTTCACGTGAGACTTTACAAATGAAAGACCTAGCCTCTAAATTGTCCCAGTGTGAGTGATTGAGAGAGGGATAGTGTGTGTGTGTGTGTGTGTGTGTGTGTGCACGTGCACGTGCACGCTGATTGCCTTCTTGCTCTGTGTAATGGCTGAAATGAATGAATGAATGGATTAAATATTCATTAAAAAAAACATATTACTGTATTGTGTTGATTCATTTGGTTTTATTTTAAACGGGAGCTTTAATTATGCTTAGTCATGGTCATTTCTAAAAATATTATGCAGGTTCAACATTACACATTTATAATATAATCTTAAATGCAAAACGATTCAAAAAAATTTAAAGTCTTACTGTTTTCCGCAGTTTTCCACAATGAATACAAATTAAAATATGTTGAAGGGTGAGGGAGAGTTGCTGGCACTAAACCGCAGGTTAGTGCACTTTGTTCCTGCACATTAGTCAAACTGTAACACACTAACTAATCTGCTAAACAATACAAACATACAGTTGCTTCTGCACTTCATAAGGTTTGCTTCTGTGCTTAGCTGTTCATACAGCCAGTGCAGCCAGAAATATACAACTTGTGATAAACAGCCTGCATCAGTGACAATAAAAAGGGCAGAAATAAAACATTACAATTCATGGCACAATTTTGCTCATCACCCCATTAAAGTGCAGATCAGTCCAAACCAGCCTGCTGTGTTTGTGCCAAAAGAACTGATTATGCTGTTTATTGCCTCAATTAAACATAAATGAAGAAAAATAGCCTACTGTTATATTCTGGTCACATGCAGTGCCTTCTATATAAAGAATGTTGATAATATCCTTATAAATATTACTTACATTTCTTCAGTTTTCATGAATAAAATCATTTTAATTTTAGCACAGTGTAGCTTTTGATTTACTTAATAGAAAAATTGATTTCCTTCATAAAAAAGTAAAAATTGTGAAAAAAAAGGTTAAATAATTTGTTTGGCTAGATTAACTCTGTTTAGAAAGCTGTTAACCATATATGTCCTTTTCAAAAAACAAAAGTTTCAGTCTAAAGGCAAACGGTCACAATAACCCTTAGAATTTTGTCTTGCTGCAAAACATGTCATTCTAAGTGAAAATGCTAACTTCTCCCGAAAATGCTGCATTTGGTGTAGTTTTTGTTTGGTATTGATAAACTGTATAGTTTTTTTTAATCATTATTTTATCTGTTTTATTTGTTTGTGTGTTTTTTCTGTGTTGCATATATTTAAAATACACTACTTTGTGGGTTTGTGGTCCAATGTGTTGATATACTATGTCTATATATGTATATATAATTATAGGTTGTTCTGAAAACATTAAAGATACAACACAAGCAATTTATGCTAATATATGCACTCTACTTAATATACACTCACTAGCCACTTTATTAGTACACATTGCTAGTACTAGGTTGGACCTCTGTTTGCCTACAGAAATTTTTTGTGGCATAGATTCAACAAGGTGTCAAACATTATTTTCAATATTTACATGATAGCACCATGTAGATGCTGCAAATTCTTCATCCACGATGCATATCTCCTGTGCCACCACATCACAGTGGTGTTCTGTTGGATTGAGATTTAGTGAGGGCATGAGTACAGTGAACTCATCTTCATGTTCAAGAAACCAGTCTGAGATGATTTTAGCTTTGTGACATTACCTGTTATGCTATTGGAAGTAGCCATCAGAAGATGGAACACTGGTTATAAAGGGATGAACATGGTCAGCAACAATACTCAGGGAGACTGTGGTGCTAAACAATGCTGAATTAGTATTGAGGGCCCAAAAGTTTGCGAAGAAACCGTGTATGTACACTCACTGGCCACTTTATTAGGTACACCTCTTCAACTTTTTGTTAAATATCTAATCAGCCAATCACATGGCAGCAACATGGTATATGTAGGAATGTAGACATGGTCAAGACGACCCACTGAAGTTCAAACTGAGCATCAAAATGGAGAAGAAAGGTGATTTAAGTGATTTTGAACATGGTTTGTAGCATGGTTGTTGGTGCTAGACGGCCTGGTCTGAGTCTGACACAGCCATCTCTAGTGTTTACGGAGAATGGTTAAAATAAAAGAGAAATTATCCAGAGAGTGGCAGTTCTCTGGGCAAAAATGGCTTGTTGATGCTGGAGAGCAAAGAAATGGTTAGAATGGTTTGAGCTGATAGAAAGATAACAATGACTCCAGTAACCACTAGTTACAATCAAGGCACGAAGAATAGCATGCACAACACGTTGCCTGTACTCCTGTCAGCTAAGAACAGGCAAGGAGGCTACAATTTGCATAGGCTTACCAGAATTGGACAACAGAAGACTGAGAAAACTTTGCCTGTTCTGATGAGTCTAGATTTCTGCTGTGAAATTCCGAGAGTAGGGTCAGAATTTGCCATAAACAACGCATGGAAAGCGTGGATCCATCCTTCCTTGTATCAATGGTTCAGGCTGGTGGTGATGGTGTAATGGTGTGAGGGATATTTTCTTGGCACACTTTAGGCCATTTAATACCATTTGAGCATTGTTGATTCAATACTGAATAAACAATACTCAGACTTCTACGTGCCATGTCACAAATCTCAAATAATCTCAAACCGGTTTCTTGAACATGACAATGAGATTGCTGTACTCAAATGACCCCCACAGTCACCAGATCCTAATCAAATAGAGCACATTTGGGATGTGGTGAAACACATCCTGCGTTATGGATGTGCAGCAATAATCTGAGGAATATTTCCACCACCATGTTGAATCTATGCCACAAATGAATTAAGGCAGTTATGAAGACAAAAGAAGGTCCAACCCAATAGCAAGGTGTGACTAATAAAGTGTCCGGTGTGTGTGTGTGTGTGTGTGTGTGTGTGTAATAAAAACTAAAGCAAAAGTGTTCAGGTTATTTAACTATTCTACCTTTCTTACTGGTGTTTTTCTCTTTTCCCAGCATAAGTACAGTCTGTTTTTCAGTCTACTTTAATTGTGGATTTGCTTTTATTATTATTTTGTAATTATCATTATTACCGGTATTTCATTATTATTTAATTCTGTGTTTTTGTGAGAAAAATTGTCAAAAATTAAGGAACCGTGTAGTTAATATTCTTAGTGAAATGTCAAACATTTAAAAAATATGTTTCTAGAACAGTTGTTGTAAAAAATGTGGCCAGTATTTTTAGTGTAACAGCCACTCTCCAGTAAAATGGTTTTCATTATATTTTGCAGCATGACTGTATGGATAGGATTCTATACATCCACAAGAGTATTAGTGAGGTTAGGCACTGGTGTCAGTGATAAAATCTTGCAGTCAGTGTTCCAGTTCATCCCAAAGCTGTGCTTGGATTCAATTAAGTTCAGAGCTCTGTGCAAGCCAGTCAAGTTCTAATGTTGTGTGTTTGCTAGAATTCTCATGACAACACATAACATGGCTTCCTTAACTGCGGGCACAAATTTGGAAACTCATAATTATTTTGAATGTTACTGTATTATGTATCATTAACATTTCCTTGCACCAGAATAAATGAGCCCAGTTCAAACCATCAAAAGCAGTCCCAGTCCATAAATCTTCAATCACCCAACTGTACTGTCCTCATTGTACCTTATATTTTCAGCCAGGTAGGTGCGTCACAGTGGTGCAGTGATTAGTGCTGTCACCTCACAGGTCTGTGATCCCAGGTTCAATCCTGGCTCCGACCTCCTCCTGTGTGGAGTTTGCATGTCCTTGCTTTGTCCGCATGGGTTTACTCCAGATGCTCTGATTTTCACCCATATTCCAAAGACATGCATTAGATTGATTGGTCACTCTAAATTGGCCCATGGCTTGTGTGCTGATATAACCTTGTGTCTGTCGCCTTTGATGCTGATGCAACATAAATCTAAAACAAACTGCAATAAAATAAACAAATAAACTTTCAATCAGGTATTGGCGTACACCAAATCCAAGTTTGTTTTTTGTTTTTCTAGTGTGATTCATCACTCTAGAGAGCATGTTCCGACTGATCCAGTGTCCAATCATTTTTGTTGTATACCTAACCAGCCTTCTGAACCTGGATGTCCCATTCTGTTAGCTAGTGTGATCTATGGTTTCATGGCTTAGATTTTATTTCATTTATCACAGAAGTTACAGTTGATCTTGGGCAATTTTTGGCAGGGCAGAAATGTGATGGATTGACTTGTTGGAAAGGTGGCATTCTATGAAAGTGCCACTTTAAAAGTCACTGAGCTGTTTGGTATGACTCATTATAATGCTGTGTTTGTCTGCGGAAACAGTACAGATGCCTGCTTGTATTGTATCCACCCATTAGTAGTGGATGTGACAGGAATATCCAGACTTAAATAAAAGGGCTGAACATATACCTCAGCACAGAAGTACTACTAAGTCCTTGATTCCGCTCATAGTTTCTTCATGTACTTATTTTTTCCATTAATTGCTTCTGCCTGTTGGTTTAAATAATTATATATTTAGTATAGATTTGCTGGTGATAATCCTTTCTCATTAATCTGAGATTCTGACAGTGATTTTTGGATAAACATAAATAAAAACACCTTTATCCAATTACCTCGGACACTCAGGTGTAACAGGCACAGTTTGACAGCTCAGGGTGTTATAAAACAGCTTTGTTAACAGGCTTAAATGACATTTAGAGATCAGTATCGTTAAGAAGAGCTTAGTAACCACCTGTAATCTGCTTTTGATTCCAAAATCAATGGCACTCATCAGTCAAGAAATCGATCAGCAGCTCATCCAGTTGCCCTGCATTGAAAAGAATGAAGTATGTGACTACAGTCATGCTTAATCATTTTACAGTGAAATGACTTTCCAATTTGCAAACAAATTATGTGAACTAGTGCTAGAATTGCAATGAATTCATGTGTGTGTGCTGGTTGATGTGTTTGTTTGGTGGCAGGCTAATCAGATAGCTGTAATTGTGTTTACCCTGCTAAGGGAACATGTGCGCAGTAATTGTTGCCTTGATTAGTGCAGTGGCACCACTGCAATCCTTCATTAAGCTCACAGCATTGCAAACAGTAGTACCACAAAGGGAGTATAATAAAAAAAAAATATTAAATGGAGAACTGGAATACTGCTGATTCAGAGACAAAGAGGGATTCGGGAATTCAGGAGATGAAGGGATATACTCAGAGAAAATCTTTAGATTTTGATGGTGTTTGCTTATATAACAGTACAAATGAGACATCAACATCAGATTTTAATTTCTATAGTGCTCTTTGTAATATAACATTGTCTCAAAGCAGCTGTATAAATATCTTGGACCAAAGCCCCAGCTGAGCAAGCCTAGGGCAACAATCGAAACATGAAACATGAAAGTGCAATGAGGAAGAAACCTTGGAAGGACAAAGACTTAAAAAGGGACCCAACCTCCTAATTAATTACCTAAATAATGAATTTATAATAACAGTTCTTAGTTCAGTAGTTCAATACACAGAAGCTAATAGAATTATTAAATAGAAAAAGAAAAAGAAAATAGTAAATATATTGCAGTATACGATATAATAATTGAAAGAGAGAATACAATATTATGGATAATAAAACTGTGAATACTAATAAAATACGGAACATATGTCAGGATGATGTTTTCTGGAGAGTCATCCTACATGGCTCTCACCTGACACTTTTTGGTTTCCACAACAGGCTGTTCAATGACAGTGAGTTGTGCCTAGTGTCACGGACGGGGCAAGGGAGGACACGAGAGGCCAGACAAGGCAGTGCACAGGAAGCGGGGTTTATATAGGAAACCGACCAGCAGGTGGCTACAGCCCCACCTGCTGGGTGGGAAGCAGAAAGCAGGGGGAGCTAAACCAGATAGATGCAAGATGAAGGCTTGCATCATGTTACATAACCCCCCCTCTAAAGGCGCGTCTCCGAAGCGCAAAGGACAGGCAAAAACAAGAAAGCTAGGAAGACAGGACAGACCCAGACTAAACCAAAGGAGCAGAGCAAAACACAGACGAGAACAAAGCAGGGGGCCAGAACAGAGGAGGCACAGACTCTAAACTGAGCAAAACCGGAGACAAAAAAGAAGGACATGAGACAGGGTCCGAAGGCCACATAGGCACAGGTCTGGGCCACGGGATAAAGCTTTGTACAGGCATTCTAAAGGACCCTGCTAAAACATGATTCAAGGGTCCAGTAACCCCAGGCCAGCAAGTCCTGGAGGCTGCAGGCGATGCCGCAGGAACCCCCGGACACAAGCCCAAGGCGTGAGGCTGCACAGTCCACATCCTGGGGTCCCTGTAAAAAGCCAGATTAGCACCGACCAGTCCTGGAGACACCGATGAGCTGCGGGCAGGCAGCGTCCCTGTGGATCTGTCGACGATCTGCGTCGCCCTCGGACTGCTAGCGACCGGTGCGGCCGCCAGACTGGAGGTGCTCGGGTCATCATAGTGCCGCTGGGGATCCGGGCCACCGTAACTGACACGGGTGGGCGGTGGGAAGCCGGAAGGAGGGCACGGACCCGATGAGAAAGCCAGCCCGCCGACAGCTACAGAAACTGAGTTTCCCTTACTGGAAGTCCGCATGACACCTCCTAGGACGGGTGTCGACTTGGCACCCTTACGGACAAGCGCCGCCTCGACACCTTTACAGACGGGCGCTGACTCGACTGACTTTGAGGCGAGCGAGGTCGCCGTCGGGCTGCTGGCGAGCGGGATCGCCGTTGGGCAGCTGGCGAGCGGGGTCGCCGTCGGGCAGCTGGCGAGCGGGGTCGCCGTCGGGCAGCTGGCGAGCGGGGTCGCCGTCGGGCAGCTGGCGAGCGGGGTCGCCGTCGGGCAGCTGGCGAGCGGGGTCGCCGTCGGGCTGCTGGCGAGCGGGGTCGCCGTCGGGCTGCTGGCGAGCGGGGTCGCCGTCGGGCTGCTGGCGAGCGGGGTCGCCGTCGGGCTGCTGGCGAGCGGGGTCGCCGTCGGGCTGCTGGCGACCACTTGTAGGACCTCACTCGTGCTGACGGCCTCTGGAAGAGCCTCTCTGGAGCAGACGGCCACTGGAAGGGCCTCACTGGAACTGACGCATAATCCAGCCATGGCAAGACCCTGGGCCACCGCCGAATCAATAGTTCCCAGCATAACCAGTAAATCTGCAAGGATCCTAGCTGCCTCTGACCCCTCAGCAATCTGCCCTGCAAACTCCATAGTCCTTCTGGCTGTACTCAGGGGTTCCACGACTCCCTGGAGGGCACGCTGAGCCTCAGTCATGGCCAAGAAGTCCGGAGTCAGGCGTGAACAGGCAGGGGGAGGCGACGAGTCCTGTTTGTCCCTAGCGGTGACCGGTCCCCTCGGACAGCGGGTGAGCTGGGGGTCCAGCACCTGGCTGAACAGCTGTGGTCTCCGCAGATGTCCAACACCAGGAAGCACGGGCGTGGCAGTAGTGAGCGCGGACTCTGGTGTAGCTGTAGTGAGCGTGAGCTCAGGCGCTGGGATAGCGGGCGTGGGTTCAGGTGCAGAGCTAGCGAGCGCTGGCTTGGGCGTTGCGGTAGTGGGCGTGGTTTTCCGCTTCCTGCGGCGCCTCCTAGCAGCACAGGGGATACCACTGTCCGGTCTTTGGAGGAGAGCCGCTGGACAAGAAATTTCCATGTCCGAGTCTAAGCTGAGCTGTGTTAAGGGAGGCTGGTACTCCCATTTCAAGTAGTCCTCCGGCTACTCATCATCGGAGGACTCTGACCAGGAATTACGAAGTACTGGGGACACACTTGCTACGTCCTTTTTACGGTCTGCCTTTTTACGGTCTGGCAAAACATATAACAATTGACACATACAACAATAGGCTAATATGCTAACAAACATCTACCACATGTAACAAGCTAACTAGGCTAACGCTAACACAGACAATGCTACACAAACTAACAAAGCTAAACATAGAACACAGCATAAACCCAAGGCAACTATACAAAGCTAAGAACACAGAGCAACAAGGACCAAGATACAAACAGACAGGACAAGGCAAAGAAGAGACAAACCAGAAAGCAGGACCAGACCAAACAGGA